>APFE030302257.1:0-28855 GCA_000404065.3 Pinus taeda
ATCCAGAAATACATCACATGTGATGACTGCCATGACGTGGTAAGGCCTCGGCACCTTAAACTATTAGCAATATTAAAGCAAAAGACAGTAATTAATTTTCTATTCTTCCTGAACTCGTTATTACATGAAATTTCTAGTAGACTATGAAAATAAAAAAACCCATAGGCTAGAGTGAGTCGTCATGGTTTGATCAAATTGATAGTCACCAAGGAACTAAATCAGTTCCGGCTAACCTGGGACATTTTTATAAGCTCTAATTTACCAACCTTGGAACAAATTCCTAAAAATGCCCATCTAGAGGAAGAACATCAGACTATGGAGATACAAGCCCCAAAAAGGAGATGAAAAAGAAAAGCCCCCGTCTTGACATCCATTCCTATTAAACGAAGATGGTATGAGCAAATAATCCAATGAAGAAGCATTAATGTGGCCACAGATGAGGTGATATCACCCCACAGATCCCCTGACAGAAAATGAGTTGATTTTCCTCAAGATTATGAATAAGAAGCGTCTCGGGTCTTGGAAAATTTGGGAACCCTTTTTGAGGAGATAGGTCAATCTGAGAATCCACAAGAACAAGTCCCTACACTTATCCCTTATACTTCTCCTCATAATTCTCACCACACAAAGGCATTTCCTTCTTCTGGAAATGATAGAGGTACATAGGAATTGGAAGGAAAAAAAAATTCTGCAACCCAAACATAGGAGCCTGAAGCTAATTCAGGAGATACAACCTCACTTGAAAAAACCCTAATAATGTTGAGTAGCCTGAAGCTAATTCAGGAGATAAAACCTCACTTGAACAAAAACCTGATAATGGTGAGGAGCCTGAAGCTAATTCAGGAGATATAACCTCACTTGAACAAAACCCTCACAATGTTGAGGAGTCGGAAGCTAATTCAGGAGACACAACCTTACTTGAACCAAACCTTGACAATGTTGAGGAGTCAGAAACTAATTTAGGAGACATAGTCTTACTTGAATGTGATCCTGACGATTTTGAAATTTCTCCTATGTTTGAAAAGATTATTGCTAGTCCTTCTTCCTGAATCAAGAAACCCATTGTAAGAATAAAGAAGAGAACTAATGAATAAGGAAAATAAGAAATTGAAAAGAAAAATCAATCAGCTTAGGAAATGGCTAAGAGACTCTAAGAAAACTTATAAGAAGAAAGTGGAGTCAAAATCAACATGAACCCAGTGAGAGAATTTTCTTAATTCCACTGAAATACACAAGGAAAAAATTAGCACTTGTCTAGCAGCGATTGAAATAGAGGATGTTTTTACTAGTTCTATAGAAACTCAAATAGACTTTTGTTTTTTCTGTGTAATTGATAGAGGTAGCTATTCAAATAGATCTTCAAACAAATCTTTGTGTTCCTATGTCAATAGTGGAAACAACCATTCAGACAGATCTTTAGAGAAACCTTTGTGTTCCTATGTCAACAGTGGACACAACTATTCAAACAGACCTTTGTGTTCTTGTGTCAAGAATGGAAATATCCATTCAAATACATTCGGTAAGAACTTGTAGCAAGACTACTCAGACTGAGGACATACCTCCTTATACCCCTTTGGTAGTAGAAGCTATCTTTCAAAAGTTGAAGACAAAGCTAGCAGAGTCACAGCAAGTTATACAACAATATCAAAAAGAAGTTCTACCTTTAAAGAAATAACATGAGTTATTGAAAAAATTTAATGACTTTACTACAAAAGAGAATGAGACCTATGCCACTTTCAGAGAAGGATGGAAGAAAGTAGAGGAAGTACAAGGACAGTTTCAGAAAGCGTTGGAGCAAATAAAAATTATTTTTTGTTTATTCAGATGCACTAGCATGTAGGTCGCCTACTACAAACTATACACTTTTTCTGCTTGAACGATACTTGCTATTAGAAGTTAAGACTATTAGAGATGGTCGGTTTTTTGAGTTTAGTACTACCCCTGATTTTATTGAATGCTGCCAAAAACAAATGAAGGATGTAAAACATTTTCTCTATGAATTATATTTGCACAAATTCTTTCTGGAAGATGAAAGGGATGCTAATCCCATCCACTTCATTGGGGATGTCTAGTTCTAGGCTTTCATCTCCTTTGCCAAAAACCAGCTTAAATGGGGTAAGGCCCATGATACTTTCTAGAGGAGAGAAAGTGGATTGGATCTTTGGGTAAGAGGTGAACCTACAAGGCCCTTGTAGATGTTTATACAACATAAAATGTCCATGGAATAGGAAGGGGTTGTGTCTACCTTCGACCCCATCCAAACAGATGTTATCAAGTCAAGTTTGGAATATTTTGGGGACATTAGAGAAGAAGCTCTCTTGGCTACAAAGAAAATATTGACAAATCCTCCCAATGGTGTAAGAGACTGAGAACCCTTTGGTTACAGAAACTTTAAGCCAACTACAACTAGACTCGTCAATTATGGTAACATTGTCCTGAGTGAGGGTCCTACTTGGATTGGATGTCGTCATAGGGCCCCTATTATTTGGTATCCTCCTAATGGGTATTGTTGTGACTATGATCTATCAAAATATCAGGAAGGTCGAGACTTTGCGGTACTTAAAAATAAAAATGGTTTTCGGCTTTACAAGGAAGAAACATATCCTGCATATTCTCTAACTCAGTTGCATCTTAATTATCTTATTGCATGAGGACATGGAAAAAGGTAAGATGGGGAGTATGTTGGGTCATGGAAAAGGTATGTTTTCTCTCCTCATTCAATTGATAAATCATATGGTTTTCATGAATTTTCTCTCCTCTTGAGCATATTATTGAAGAAATATCGTGAAAACTGAAAAAAAAAACAGTGTTGAACAAGTTACATGCTTTTAGCATTAAAATCCTAAGTTTTCGCTTGTTTATGTGCACGATTACTGGATTGGACAACTGTTGTTCCTTTGGATAAGGAGGCAATGCTAAGAAAGGAAGATGCCACTATCTCAGTTGCGTAGGCCAAGCTAAAGAGAGGAGGAAAAACATGGAATTGATATGGAAAATCCAATTATTCAAATGAGCAATACCGAGGATATTCTGATCCTTAAGATAAGCTTCGATTTTGCTAGTATTTCATAGAGAATATATAACGCTAGTAGATGAACAAGAACTATAACTTTTGTAATCATTTTTAATTTCCAGCAAGACTCTGAATGTAGATTCAACCTTAAGGGTTGTGGTGATTTTGTAACTTCTTTTTGACATTTAATGAAAAACTTGGAGTTTCACATTAAATCCACGTATTGAGCTTCTATAGCAATTCCTTCTAGATGCTTTGGGCTCGGTCACTGGAAGATCAACTGTTCATTTGTATTATGTTAATTATTGTTTACTATCAAGATTTACATTGATGTTCGTTCTATAGGTTGAGATAGATTAAGCTTTATATCTTGGTTAATGTCATTTTTATAATTCACAATGAAGTAAATCTTGTATTTGATTGTTGTTTTCCCTCCGCATATGCTTTTTGCAATTACTTCTAGCTTTGGATGCTCCTTTTGATTATCATGATTTGAGTAGTTTCCTTTAATATGAGTGGATTTGATTATTCATTTTGATTTCCTTTTTGACATTTAGAAAATTAGATTGAGATCCTTGTTTGAAAGTAGTTTGGAATTGATTATCTTTCTAATTTCCAACCATAGAATAATTTATGTTTTACATTTGAATTTCTAGAGTCAATGAGTTGTTGAGCAATTGTTTATTTTTGCAATGATTAGTTAGGATTTAGGACTAATTACCTGCATCCCAATCTCCAATTGTTATCACACAGACAATGCTCACAACCTTGAAATAGAAAGATGAATCCCAGGTTGAAATATTAATGTAGGATTAATATTGATTTATAAAGTCATCTTAGTGCACCAACAACAACAAATATATTTTTCTCTATATTTAATGATATTCCATATTTACAACACCTATAAAAAACATTTGATAAGTGTTTCACACAATATTCACAATTTTTATAATAAATTGAAATGTTGTCTAAATAAATAACCATAAAAGTATTAATCATTCCTTTGAATGTGATGTCTATTACCCATTGGAACATTTCTCATGTGTTTTTTAGACCAAATGGAATCCTTTGGTATGCATAAGTTCCACATTTAGTCTAAAATGTTGTCTTTATTTGATCTGTTGGTGCAACAAAAAATTGGTTTAACCAAAAAATACATCAAGCAAAGAAAACATTTATGAACCAACAATAGCTTGTAGGATTTGTTCATTAGAGGAATGGGTTAGTTGTCCTTTTCTGAAGACCAATTAAGCTTACCAAAATAAATGAAAATTCAAGTGTCCCCATTTTTATTCCCTAATGGAACTAAATTAGATACCCATTGTGAGTGTGTGACACGAAAAAATGATCCTAGCTTTTAAATGTTTATTTAACTCTTTTTTAATCTAGTTTTCTAACTTAGGATGTAGTTTTCTTAAGTTTTGTTGGACTAGTTTGGTATTGGTTTTGATTGGAATTACTTTCTAAATGATTTTATTACCATAAAATTTTAAGTCATCATATGTCCCTATGAAAATATCCTTGTATTTTTCAAACAACATAATAGATCTTGATCATTCAACAAGAATAAAATTAATTCTTACTTAACATTTTGAGGATTCTTATTAGTTCATAGATTTATGACTTCATATTAAATTAAGAAACTATTTGTTTTACAGTTTGTGCTCCCTTTGAATTTGTTCTAAAAATCATATAGATTCTCCAAATAAACTATTATTTTGGAATTGGGGTTTGTGGTATAGTTCCATGTGGAGAGTAAGACATCAGTTGCAAATTATGTTGATCATCATCCATTATATATCATTTCAAGGTATCTTCCATAGTGAGAAAACCCTTTATTTGGTCATCATGATCAAACACTATATGTTTTGATATCTTATCAAGAATATATAACCTAAAAAGGATTTCCAAAAAAATATATCGTAAGAAAAATTTTCCACTAGAAGAGACTTAGAAGATAAATTATATAAAATATTAGTATCAACATTTTTTTAATGAGGTATAAAATCTAAATCAAAACAATTAAAGTTCTGAGTTAAGTTCCATACCTCCTGTTTGCAACTTTTGAGGTGATTAGAAATACAATGAATTGTTTTTGTTGACTTGTCTAAATATGTTTTTTGAATCACCTATAGCTTTAATTTTCTTGAATTTCATATTAATAGCCTTTCTTAGACCTTGCAACAAGGCCTCATATTCAACAATGTTATTGGTACATTGAAAATCAAGCCTGCAAGATAGAAAATAATTCTATCTTGAGGGTTTATTAATACACAGTCGATACTAGGTCATTTTTCTAATTTTGAACCATCAAAGTACAACATCCTAAAATCATTATTTACATCATCAACTGAAAAAGAAGAAGAAGATGAAGTTGAATAAAAAATTGCTACTGTAAGAAAATTTAAGCTTTCATTCTCTAATCCCTCTAACAAAGATTCTTCATATGCAATGTTTCCAAGATATGAATCGAAAGAATAATTACCGAGTGATTTTTAGGTGAACGTAATGGCTTCATTTTGATTTTCCAAATCAATAAAAATATGCTTCATGTGTTTTTCTCTTTCAACTTTAATTCTATTAGGTTTACCTTTTAGAGGTAATCATAAGTGTGACTAATCTATTCAAAAGTACTCATTAAAATTATCAAAGCAATCTCTACTAAATGAATTCCATATGATTCATGAATATCTGCAACAACAACATAAATAATCTGATAAATTTTAGGATTAGATGAAACGCTTATCAAAACATCTTTGAATTCTCTTAATACTTTGACACTAGACCTATCTAGACATACAATATAAGTGGTATATTTTAAGGGAACTAGATTTAATTTCTTAGCCACGGAAGATGGCATAACATTAGAAGAAGTTCTTAAGTCTAACATACATTTATGTACATTTTTCTCGAAATTTTCAAAAATAAAAAGAAAAGGTGGGGAGTGAGAAACCGAATTATCCCCAGTAAATGTTGCATTTATATTTGAAATTATCTTTGATGAACTATTATAAATATTACTTGTGAGAGTTACTTGGTTATTAGGAATATTTACGTCTAAGGCCTTGAGTAACTTATCATTTTGTTGAGTTCACTTTGATAACTTAAACAATAAAATGTTAACCCTGCTAGTTTTCATGTACTCAACTAAGTCATATTCAATATTTTAAATTTATGCATCTTTACTTGATGATGCAAAACATTCATCTGTGGTTTCTGTCTTCTTTGAAGGATGTGTGGATTTAGAGTTAAAGGGTTCCTAAAAGTACAAGTTTGAACTTTATTTCTAGTCTTTCCAATATTTACTTCATTTTTCTCCTTATCCTTTGTATCATTGATCAATCCTTGAGATACATTCCACAATACATTAACAAATTTACTAGTATTTGCTTCACCTTTTTATTCTTCAACTACTAATCCTTATTCCTCACTACTTATAAAATCTTTCAACATATTTACAGTGGAAAAACATGATTTTTCTTAATGTTGAGTGTTGTGTTTGCAACAAAAGTCGTCTTGTGCTACAATGTTAATCTCCTCAATACGGGGTTGATTTTAAGTAGGAGTAGAATTTCTCATGAAAGGCCTCCATGGATTTTTAGTTGATGGACCCTCTAAATAAATAATCTTTATGTCTATGATTTCATTAGACATTTTCCTTATAATATTTTGAGGACTTTCTAAATCTAGAGTCTCTTTCCTCTTTCTTTTCATCAACAACTTTACTAGTTGTAGTTTTTTTTTGAAAATCGATATCGCCTTTTTCTCTTGAACTCCTTCTTTACAGGCTATAGTTAGAAGCCACTTTTCAACGTTTAAAGATTCATCAAAGTTTTCCAATAAGGTTTTTTTATTTTTCTCTCATAACATTTATAACAATTCATGGGGAAAGAGCAATAGTATAAATTTTATTCAACACATCATCACGAGGCCTAGAGCCAACAAGAATTTTATTTAAAAGAAACAAAAGCCTCTTATTAAAATATTTAATGGATTCACTTGGATTCACCTTGATATGTGAAAGATCTATCACTAAGGATGTTGTGGATTTATCTTCACCAAATTTTTAAAGAAATTTCATTTGAAAAGAGTCACAATCGATAATAGAATTATCTTGTAAAGAAAATTATGAAGAAGTTGCTTTTCCCTCAAAAAGTATAAGGGTAAAGCTTACAAAAAAACATCTTTATGTTGAACTCCCCAAAGTTTAAAAAAAAATAATAAATGAATTTATGTTCTCTCCAGGGGATATAGGTCCCTTAGAGTTAACTTTAGGAAGAAATCTCTCAGTATGCTTGGGTAGATCATTCTGTGGTCCTGAAGCATTGAATGCTACCACTAATAGCCAACGTTGTCTTGCCATAGCGATTACAAGAGGTATAAGAGGTGGTAATGTTAATAATAGTGGCAAGGTGACTTGTGTTAGAGAAGTTTGAATTAAGGTAGTGTGAAAAGCAGTTTAAAAACAAGAAAATGAAGGTGAATCAATAAAATAAGTATCAATATAAGTGTATATTGGTTGCATTAGGTGTGTAGAAACTATTTTAGTCACCAAAACGACTTCCTCAAAAGGAAGAAATTTTTTTGTAACAGTTGAAAATTATGATTCTAGTTCATGATCTACTTGTGATGAAGAAACTAGTTGAGAATATGTTTCATTTTTAGGCCTTTTCTTTTCAAATAGAGTAAAAAAATGGGGATAAACCCAAATGTTTACATAGAGAACAAGTGAATGCCCTATATAGTTCTAAGTGAATATGAATGGGTGCAAAAAAATACTTTGAAGTGGAAGAATCAAATCGAGTTGGATAATTTATAGTCAGGGAAAAATCAAAGACAATGATGATTGTAGAAAAAGTAATTTGAGGTTCGCCTAGGAGAACTAATATAGGAGGGGTAATGGAAATAGTTAATATCATAGGAATATTTGTGTATGAGGATTCATAAATCATGCATATCCAACACTCCTTCTATCGCTAATTATTGAGAGGCAGAAAAATTCCACGTGCAATGAGTGCGTATTGGCCTGATGAGGGTTCCAATTAAATCCCTATTCATTTGGGATGGCTATACTCTCTGGAATTATGGCCCAATTTCCTATCCTATACTAACTTAAACAAGTGATAGAAATTAAACCAAATTAGGGAAAATATGTCACCTAATCCAATATTTACAAATATGTTATAAATGATTGTACAGATTGTTATGTATGTATGTGTGAATGAAGCACGAGAAAGATTAAAAATTAGAGGGAGAGACAATCAACCAAGTGTAGTAGTTAGAATGTACTACAAATGTTTGGAATAATGCTTATCTTGACTCGTAATGAGGGACTAGTTAATTAACAGATTATTCTTGGTTTTAATTAAAGAGCTTGTTATATATATTATATAAACAAGCTCTTTAATATATATATATATATATATATATATATATATATATATATATATATATGAAATTTATTTGCATGAAATGGACTAATATATTGGGATAGAAAAATAAACATATTTCTATGAACGAGAAATACACAACTTAAACTACCTTTTTGAATATCATAATACAAATGTCAATTCACTTATAATATATATATGAATTTATTTAAATCATTTGACGAAAAACATAATACTTAATTGTTTCAAAAATAAAAACAAAAGTATATTCAAATATTCAATAGGTATTGATATAAATGAAAGTGTCCAATCAAAATACCAAGGATGCATATAAACAAATGAGAAAAGGCACACAATATCCAAACTATGACATCCAAGGATACATCAACACTTGAGTGGCTTTCAAAAATTGCCTACAACTTTCTATTATAATACAAATGTCATTGAGACAACAAATTCCAGCCCTTACTCCAACATGAAGGGTTCTATAAATACTAAGGTTACAAAAAGTAGGATAACTTACAAAAAGTAGGATAATTTTTTTCCAAAAAATAGAAAATTAAATATTTTCTTAATATGAAATAAGCCACCAATAAAATTTTGTTGATCTACCTTTCTGATTAGGAATTTTGTTTTTGACTTGATAGAACATTGAATTCTCCTCCCGCATTTCATTTACTAGCCCTAAGTCATTCACTATTTAAGTGGAAGTGATTTCCTTGATATATTGGGTCCATCATAAGAACCGTTAGATACTAGTGGAAGATGGATCGGTATGAAACTTTTTATGTTGACCTGAAATTGAGAAATATGTATCTCAATATCCCTTTTCTTTCAGTTTTATTTAGACAAGAAATTAGAAATTAATCTGACATGCTCAAACAAAAACTTCTAAATATTTGAATATTTTGTGTGTCCCAAGTGTTCATGATTTATCTGATATTGTCATCATCAAATGACATTGTATCTTTAATTGTTCCTTGGCAAATAATCGGTTGTAAGGATTCCCTAAGTCGTTGAGGGTATAGAATACCAAATCCTTCATAAATGTCTAAACCATTATCCCATACAACATCGCACCACTTGACGACTTCCTTTATCCATTCCTCAATCATTTTGGAATTTGAGTTTCTTTCATCGAATGATGCCTGCATCAATTTCTTATATCATTTAGACTTTTTTTGTATTGCTTCGAGGTCAAATTGCTTTTCCCATTATGTAATTTTATCAAATTGATCTCTTATTACTTTATCTTTCTGAGTCATTTGACTCAATTTGATCAATAAAAGAGACTAATTCTTGAAAGATATTATAAATCTTTTCTAATTGTTTGAAAGTTTTTACCTGTACTTTGTTTAGCTACTCAGTTACAATTAGAGCCTGTTCTTCGGGAATATATATGTTCACGAATGTCTTTTAAATATGTGACAATTATTTTTCAATATATTTTATCTGTTCTTCTAATGTTGTAGCTATCGTTTGCACATTAGTAATCTATTTCTTCTTTCAGAATTTTGATTTCCGTATCTTGAGCTTGATTCATAGCTTCATCTTGCTAGTGATGTTGATCATTCAATTTTGATAATTATGCCTTTTCCATATTGTGTCTTGCCTCTACTTGCTGCATGGTCAAAGTATCGAATCTAGCACACCTTATATATCTGTATCTATATCTATATCGATACAGAAGACTGGATAAACCGAACTCCATTTGATGGAGCTGGAAGGTCTTAAGAGAAGCGGCATGAGATTCACATTGTTGCTCCCCAATGACTTTGCTTTTATTCCAATTTAGCTTCCATTTATTTCATCCTTAAAATATTTTTCTCAAATCCTCGTGATGATTCTTCTACTGTGCCATGACCATAAGCCACAAAATCCCTTAGGACTGGGGAAAATTCAATTTCTTTATATTTGCTATCACGTGTTGCTTTCCAACTTAAATTTTGTAAGTGTATCCATGGAATCGTTTTTTCTCTTTTTGGATCTCTTAACAACTAAATGGGTTTATGATTTACATAAATATTAACTCTAAGTATGGGACAGTTTCAACTATTGATTCAAATTATGAAACTGTCCAAAAACTAAAGAAAAGAATGGAATATTTGTCGAAATAGGAGTAACTAATACTCCTAGGGAAATTTTGTCCATCACCTGTTCAGATGACACAAGCTTTTGCAAAATTTCTTAAGCTAGCTCTTCTATAACATCATGAGAATTTTTAATTTCTTCAGGATCAATAGTTGCTTGAGGAGGAATAATTTTGGTTTCTTGAGTTCAAACGTATGGGTTCTTCTTATTTTCTTAACTGATTTCCTGTACAGTTTTTTAATATGTTTTTGAGCTTGAGTTAAATCCTAAACTTGTTCTACATTAGAGAGATAAATTTCCATTTGACCATCAGGTCGATTTCCTTTTTCTATAGATTATATGCGTATTATTACTTTTCTTTCCATATAATGTTCATCGCTTATTCTTGAGTTCTCAACTATTATGTTCCGAGTGGATGTTCAGACATGTGTGCTTGACATTCCTCGTCTATTTTTCCCTTCCTTGATTGAGTAGGAAGTCTTCCTTTGAGAGATTATAATGGAGGTGATTCGTATATGTACATATTCTTGACATTGTCATCAAATTTAGAGAGAACATCAAACTATGTAACAATATCGGTAAAGGACGGATTTTTTCCTTCCAACCGTTGTAATTTTTCAAGAGAAAGGCCAAAACTATACTTCTCCCCATGAGATAGTCATCATAAATATCGTGCCTAAACTTATGCAATTTTATTTTCTGTTTGATGCCAATAAAGCTAGCCTTTGAAATAACTTATCAAAATTGTCACAATTTAGATAGAGAAGGTCAAGGGTGGCTATGGATGAACATAATTTTTTGAATATTTAAATGAATACAAATGATCAATAATAACTTTTTCTAGAGTCATATCTATAATAGGGAAGAGTATATAACCAACCTGTTTTTAAGTTGTCTACTTCCACTTTAGCATGTATTTTATCTTTCAAAATCATTTGACAAACTTTAATAGAGAAATTGGGCCATAACTTCTTCTAGACATTTTAGAAAAACCTAGTAAGTCCAGCAAGAGATGTTTGATGTGCAATTCTCTTAAAATAAATCTATCCAAAATATAGCGAGGAAGGAAACATGGTCCTAATTCACTACCATATACCCTAATATAGGAAAAATTTTCTTCAATGAACTAATCTCGAGTTTCTTTCAATGGAGATTGACTTCCTTGTTGATCCTAGGTGGAGTCTGACCGAATAAGACTTTGTGAAAATGCAAGATAATATTATTTCAAATATCATAAAAATGATTTTTCCCATGATTCTCTGAGAATATCATGGCTTGGAGAATAGCTTCATTCAATTAAAAGAAAATGAAAGGATGCAAAATGATATCTAGAAAATAGGATGACATGAAAAATCCCTGACCAAATCTTAGAAGGGCAACTTGAGAAATCTTGATAGTTCCGTGATAGTTCTGTTAGGTTTTGGGACATGATATATTCCCCAATTAAACTTTCGATGGTTTTTAGAAGAACATAAAAGAGTGGTACCCACTACAATTAACAATTTTCATGATCTTGTTGGCCATACAGTCTTACACGCATTTTAATTATAAAAATATATGAGTTCTTGAATTTCCCCATTGGATAGAGTTCAATTTATTTTGGCTTGAAGATTCCATGAACCTGAATCCATTGTTTAATGAATGCAACATAATCTTTTTCATTTTCTTTCAATACCTTATTCTCAAAATAAATCATTCAAAAAAATAGTATCGAGGAGAGCTTAGGAGGAATTGAGCTTGTACCTAGATTATGGAATATTGGGTTTCCAAGAAATGATAACGCGTTTTGTGCATCAACAACTAAACAAGTTTGGATATTAGCATGCGAGATGATCCAACTTACCTTGTCATAGTATAGGACCATTGCAGGTCTCGTAGCAATTTAAGTAACTTTGCCCTTTTAATTGCTTTATAATTTCGGTTATAATATGCTTCTAAGTGTCCTTCTATTCATTGCTTTTAAAGAAATTATAAATCACCTCCTAGGATGAGCTTGCATATTGTGCTTTAAACATCATATCCGAGAAGAAAGAAGAATTAGTATTATTGTCTTCAGTTATTTGAGTTAACATCATCATCATTATCATCTAAATTTCCTAAACTTTTGGTTTAGTAACATTAGTCTTCCCTTTCTTTCGCATTATTTTCCTACAAATATAAAAAAGAAATTGATAAGAGGCATGCCTTTCAAATAGAACAGGAATCAAAATACAAGACAAAACATTATTAAGGAGAGAAATATAAATTCTTGAACTAAGCAGTCAAAACCCCTTTACTGCATAGTAATTCATATGTGTTTTGAAAGAGAAGAGTACAAATGTGGAGGTAAAAACATTAATAATGATAATGAATTCTACAATAAATGACCATGTAACTTTCAGTGCAATGGTGTAGGGATTTAGATGTTGGAGAGTTCAATGTATTAGAATGTTTGAGAGTTTATGGTATTCATTAGAGTAACGTTCAAAATCTAATAGATTTATCAAATATTAAATTTTATTCAAAAAATACATAAATTTTATTAAAAAAATACATAAAGAGAATTTTTTTTAATGAAAAATAAAAACAAATTATATTTCTATTATTACACTAAAAATATATATATTATTATTTTATTTACACATCCAATATTACACAAACAATCTGCCACACCAAACCATCTTCAAAAACAACTCCAACCAATCAATCGTAATTTTTTTTAAACATCCAAACAAAAAGTCTCAACTATTTTGTAATCAATGATTTCATTATCAATATTTACTTAATACATGATATACAAATATTAAAACTTAAAAACATAAAACTAAATATAAATAAACCTATACTTCAAATCTACTCAGACGAAAAGAACATTTTATAAGAGAAAAATTATTTTCTAAGCACCACAAAGTAAACTTGTTTTACACATCGATCCTATTAACTATTATGCTGCTATAAAACACTACAACCTTTTACGGCAACAACAAACTCTTTACTCTTTATGTGCAATGATGAACGAGTTAATATAGAAAATAGTAGTAATATATTAATCTTACATTTAACAATGGCAATAAGAGACATAATGAGGAGTAAAGGATTTATCTTCTCAATATTATGAATCAGTTAAATAAGATTACATTAGAGACATTAACAATAAATTACTGCAGTGAGACTAAACTAAACTAGACTAACTTAAATTGAATTGGGGCTCTTGGATGGATGGCTTCTGACACCTAGCATGGGGTTGGAATTAGATTCTCCAACACACCCCCTTAATTACAACCACATAAAAAATTTAATTAAGATGCCTGCTAGTCTATGTCTTAGCGAGGCTTACAATTTAAAAAAGTGACTTCAACTAGTCTTACTTTTCTTCTTCTCTTCTGTAGTGAGACTAAACTAAACTAGACAAACTGAAATTGAACTCAGACACTTGGATGGGACACTTGGATGGATGGTTTTTGACACCTACCAGGGGGTTGGAATTAGATTCTCCAACACATCCTCTTAATTACAACCACATAAAAAATTTAATTAACATGCCTACTTGTCTATGTCTCAACTAGGCTTACAATTTAAAAAGTGATTTCAACTAGTCTTACTTTTCTTCTTCTCTTCTTCCAGATCTTGTAGCCTCTAAATTATTTGAGATTTTTCTTCTTGTTGTATCCTTCAAAACTTAGTTTCTTCATTTGTTGGTGTAGGTCTTCCATTGTTCTAAGTTGTCTAAGCATGTCCTAGCCTTCTTCAAAAATCGGCTTGAATGTGGGTTGCTGCCACATATTATCTTCTATAGTGTGATTTTCATCATCAATCTGCTGCAACATAAGATGAGAATAAAATTTTATTTCTTCACGACTCCAATACCTAAAAAATTCATTGATGTTTTCATCATCCAAGTTGTCTTTAACATTCATTTTTGGAGCTTCTATGCATACTTTATCATGGCTTGGTGTTGCAAGCCATGCTTCAAGGAAATTTAACTCTTCTTCATAATTTTTTTGTGTACCTTCACACTAAAAATCAACGTTCAAATTAAAAATACTGCAAAACCACATTGCTTTTGTTCCTTCTACTCTGCATTGAGAGCTTTCTTGTGTTGCGCTTCTTTCTATGCCTCTACCTTTGTTTTCTCTTTGTGGGCTTCCTTCTTTGCCTCAGCCTCTATCTCTATCTTTGTCTCTGTCTCTTCCACTCCTTTTCTAACCTGTATTGTTGCAAACAAGTTGTCTTCCAGTTGGTTTTCAGATTCAAGTGGGATTCTATCACTAGATAGCATCATCTGGATATGATGTTTTTGTTGCATCATCTGCAACCGTTCATCATTCTGCAACAAATCTTTATCAAAATTTACATTAGAAACATTAATTACTAGATTCACTATAACATTGGCTGCTCCAATGGAAATTTCACTTTCATGAGCAAGTTATGTTGTTGGATTCACCAAATTTTCATTAGCAAGCTTTGTTGTTGGATTCACCAATTTTTTGTCCACTTGTGGCTGAGCACAGTGGGATTCAACAAAATTTTCATCTTGTTGTAGATTTGTTGCTATAGATCCACCTTCATCTTCAACTTCAATGCTTCCCCTTACACCAAAACTCCTCTCAAGGGTATGTGAGGACTCCTTGGTTTTCTTGGCTTCTGAAATGAGGGGAAGAATGTTGTCATCCACATATTATTTTATGCATTTCAATGCAAATATGTTCTTTTGCCTTTTCACTTCCAATTCTTTCAAAAAAAGCTCCATACATCTCTTGGCATTGCTTCGACTTTCTTATCTTCTTGGCTTTTCCCATTTATTGAGCAATAACTCACTGTAGCTTAACAAACAAACGTACTTGTAGGCATACGAGTTCTCTGAAACAAAATCATCTTTGTGATAATTCCTCTACTACTTAACTTCGAAAAAAAATAAGTGTACAAATTTTCAGAAAACAATATTTTCACAAAACCTTTTAAAAAAAACATCATAATGAACATAACCAATTGAAAGAATATTTTTTTTAATCTCTTTTAGAAAAACATCTAAAAAAGCCTCTCCTCTTCAAAATATATACCACACCCTTCCTTTTATAATCCAAATTCTTATTTAAAAAAAACTTTGAATAAGAAGCTTTTTTTTTTAATTGGAACCCTCTTAAAAAAATATTAGAATACCCACTGCATGAATATTATGAGGGAAATCCTTGAAAAAAAAAAGAATAAAAAGAACATAATCTCCATAAGGTCTTTTGAAATCACATAACCCCTCATAAAAAACTTGTTAAATGAATTCGTAAAAGTGGAGCTCTTAAATGAATGACATAAGCCCACTTAAAAAAATTGAAAAGTAAAATGAAGTTTGAATGGAATGGTTTGTCGTTTGGTGGAGTACCTAAACAACCTTTTATACTTTTAAAAAAATCATTCCTTTTTTTTTAAAATGCCGAACCCTCGTTTGCACAGCTCCGATGGGATTGTATCCACACTCCTCCCACGCACAGCTCCGATGGGATTGAATCCGCAAATTTGCGCACTCCTCCAACGCACGGAGATTGTAGGTTTTTTACAATTTTGTAAGTTGGCGATGTTTTTACGCAGTTTTTTGAGTAGTTTTTTCTGGGCTGACATGCGACTTAGTGCTTTTACTTGACAGATATGCATTTGAAACAATTTTCTTCTTCTTTACACGTACAGAATTCAATCTGCTTTCACACTTTTTCCTCTGCCTCTCACAATCCTTGCTTCTTCTTTGCCAGCCCAAAAAAATTTGAAACTTTGCTCTTTCTGGAGAATTATGCTACCTGACCTCTTCTCTCAGCTACTCTCAAAGAATCTTAAGCAGCCTACTAACTTTGATACCATGACAAAACAATGAAAAGAACATAATGTGGAGCAGAAAATTGCTCTTCAATAGTCGACATTGCTTCATTGGACTCAACAAGCTTTGCTACTCCAAAGTCAGCAACCCTAGCATGAAGATTGGAGTCAACCAGAATATTGCTTGATTTGACGTCCCTGTGTATGATCAAAGGGGAACAATCATGGTGAAGATAACAGAAGCCCTGTCCAATTCCCACTGCAATATTATGCCTCGTGACTGAGTCTGCCAATAAATTGTTAAATGAATTCTTTCCATGCAAAGCATCCGCAAGACTTCCGTTTGCCATGTATTCGTAGATAAGCATGAGATTGGAATAGTTCTGACAGTTACCCAGCAGTCTCACTATGTTTCTATGTCTCAGCCTTCCCAAGACATCTGCCTCTGCGGGGAAGCCAGGCTTTTTTTTGTCCGTGTTGTAGAACTTTTTCACTGTTACAATCTCACCACTGGGCCTCTCGGCCTTGTAGACAATACCAGTCCCACCCATTCCTATGATATTATATTCCTCTATGCAGGCCAATATGTCCATGCTTGCGAAACATAGTCACTGAAAATGCAGTGAGCCGCCATGGCCTGTCTTCATTGAGGTAGTTGTCCTTGAAACTGATTTTCCTGCAGAAGAACCATTTTTTGGACTTGATGCAAAGCAAATGCCCTCCTAATAGCAAAAATTGCCATTGCCAATGGAACTGCACATATTACTCCAACCATCCATGCCAAAGGCCTGGGTCCCTTTTTATCTAAAGTACCGGGAGGTAGCAGGCTGTCTGTAATGAAGTGGCAGTTAGCCAAAATACCTCCACAGAGATTTGGGTTACCAACCAAAGCATCTGGGTTGGCAGACCTGAATATCCCATGAATTGGAACTGGACCAGAGAGGTTGTTGTATGACACATTGAAAATCTCGAGGGCCGTGGCATTTCCAAATTCCGGAGATATAATGCCTGTCGAGTGTCAGAGCGTTTTGAGATATATCTAACATGGCTAAAGCAGGCATCGCAGCAAGTTGAGAAGGAAAGGTCCCACTCAGTTCATTTTGTTTCAACACCAAGCTGACCAGTTTCTGACATATTCTAATGCTTCTGGGAATTGTCCCTGAAAAATGATTCGCAGACAAATCCAAAACTGAGAGGCTGGAACAGCCTCCAAAATCTGTTTGGAATTTTACCAACTAAATTGTTGTTGGAGGCCTAGAAATTCTCCAAACAGACCATTTTTGAAATATTCCCTGGAAGACTTCCTTCAAACTCATTATAGGAGAGAACCAGAAATGAAAGCTTTGAGGACAGGCTGAGATCAAATGGGATACAGCCATTTACCATGGTTTTTGCCAATTCAAGCCTGTTAAGACTTGGCAGAAATCCAAATCCTGCAGGGATCGCACCAGAGAGTTGATTATTCTGCATTCTTACTCTCCGAAGAGATCGGCAATTGGCCAAGCTGTTGGGAATGGGTCCTGAGAAATGATTATTGAATGGAATGACTTTGGTAAGATTGCCTCCTCTACACAACTGAGGAGGTATTGGTCGTGTGAAGGAATTAGAAGACACATCTAACCATGGGAGAGCTGAATTTCTGCCAAGTGCTTGAAGTATACCTGAAATTGAATTATTCCATATCTCCAAAGTTACAAGGTTAGGAAGACCACATATCCTATCGGGGACATGACCACTCATGTGGTTGAACATAACAATGAAAAGTGTCAAATTCTTCAGCATACATATTTCATCAGGAATGGTGCCTGAGAGAAAATTATCAGAAAGATCAAGGGACTTGAGCGAACTCATATTACCAATATCCTGAGGAATAATTCCAGTAAGGCTATTTTTATAAAAAAACAATGTACTAAGCATACTTAGCTTGGTCAGCTCAGCTGGAATACTTGCAGAAGTATTAGAGCAAGCCAGATCTAAATACTCCAACCTACTAAGATTTCCCAGCTCTGAAGGGATTCGACCCTCCAACTTAATATACCCTAGTAGCGACGTTTGTAACATGGAAAGCTTACCTAGCTCTGGAGGAATAAGCCCTGTGAGATTATTTCCCGAGAGACCTAAAAACTTGAGCTGGGACAAACCTCCATATGAGGACGGAATACTTCCATCAAAAAGACTTCCTCTGAAGTCTAGATGATCAAGCTGGGATAATAAGCCTATGTCCTCAAGCAAAGGTCCTGTGAAGTTGTTGCTGTAAGCAGAAAAGTTCATGAGACCCTTAGCTCTAGACAATCCGGTGGGGAAGTTACTAACAAAGAAATTTCGACCTGTGTCTAAAACAACCAGTTCTGTCAGATTGGCTATGGATTCTTCCAGTGGCCCAGAGAAACCATTGGAGGCCAATTTTAAGCTTTTGAGCTTTGAAAGCAAATGCATATCATCAGAAATAAATCCAGTGAGATTCATTGCAGAGAGATCAAGGCCTGTCACTCAACCCATACCAGCACCATCACAGGTCACTCCTGACCAAGTACAATGAGACTCTAACCCATCTGATCTCCAGTCATGCAGGTAGCCCACGGAGTCAACCATACTCAATTTGACTCTCAAGAGCACTGTTCTATCTTCAGTAACCCTGGCAGAAATGCACAACAGTAATAATATAAGCAAGGGGTAGTAAGCTAAGGAAAACACCATACTTGAAACTGATTTCTTTTAGCTCCTTTACAGGCCAGGGTCACTAGTATGGATCACAGTTCTTGAAAGGTTAGAGCACATACAAGTATGGGCTGGGTTCAACCTGGGTTCACAACTATGTTAAACTTGCACCGATCTATTAGCCCGCAGCCCAGCTTACCAGCACCAATTTATGGACTACAAAGAGCCAAAAAGGATGCGGAAGACTATTATTACTGACTTAATATCGACTGGAATGGTAAAACTGAGAACAGAAAATGTTTTGCGTGGTCGTTGCAGCAGGCAGACATGGCGCATGGTTTAAATCGTATGAAGAAGCACACCAATTTCTTTTGGTGACAGCAGAAGCACGAGATCCCATGCGTTTTGGATTGACCAACAGAATTTCTTCATCCTTTCAAATCATTCAATCACAACAATCTCCCGCATCAATCCCAATAATTCACCAGTCGGGATGAGGGCATCTGCTACCATTGCAAGGTGAGCCCACTATTCGACAAGCTATTATCACCAACTTTCAAACTCCCTACAGAGGTTATTCTACGTAGATACTACATTACATCGCGAATGTTTCTGGTTTCGCAGCATAATTACAATAATTTAATATGAGTTGACACTTTGGTCACGTATTAATTACTTTCTTGTGGTATGTAAAGAAGAAATGGATGTTTTAAACTATCACACTCACAACATTTAATATGTTTTAATTTATCTTAATTTAAATTGTAGTATGTAAAGAAGAAATGGATGTTTTAAACTATCATAGTCACAACATTTAATATGTTTTAAATTATCTTAATTCAAATTGTTTTGAATAAGTTGGGGTTCGTATTTAACTATTTATATTTGGAATTTTAAATTAAAAAAGATGTTTTAAAATATATCTATTTCATAAATAGTGAGCTTTTTTTTTCTTATTATAAAATGTTCTTATATCCATCAAAATTTTCCTGCACCATACCCTACACTAAAGATCTTGCAAAGATGTCAAAAAAGAGAAGCCAAGACCATTTATTGACAAGAACTACTAAGTAAACAGAGTTGTGAGACCTCGTCACTCAACTGACCAAAAAATACTGAAAAGCCCTTGCATATGGCATTGGAAGACCGAGAGAGGTGGGTCAAATTTGAGGAAGAATAGAAAGAAAACATGGCTGGGAGGCAAAGATGCAAACCATCATGCAAAAATGAAGAATCCTGAGCCTATGGTAGAGTCGTGAACTAGACATTCATAATGAAAATACCCAAGAAGTGTCTATGCCCCATGCTTGGAGAATTGATCCACCAATGTGTTATGCTCCATAAAAATGTAGCGAAAGGACAAAGAGAATAAACTACCCCTCATAATGTTGATCTGCTCCAACTAGTGACCCAAAGTTGGAACATGAAGAGAGCAGGAACCCAATGCCCAGTTCCAATTCCAGAAATAGTGAGATACTTTTTGAATGAAAGGGTTTCTTTCCAACTACAAATAAAAGAAATTTAGTGAAAGCTACAATTCCACTTTGATCTAAATTTTGTTCATCCGAAAATGAGGTAAATGAAGTGGTGTTGAGGGGTTTTATTCAACTTTGTGGTGGAATAATGTAACTATTTCCAAGGACTTAGGTAATTGATTTGGTTGATTTGTTTTTTGTTTACTCATTTCCTAGATTGACATGGTCTCTATACATTTCTCGATTGTTAGATCTAGATAGCATTAGTTTCTAATTGTTTCTAAAGAGGTCATTTTCAATGTATTTTATACAATTTCATGAACTAATGAAAAGTATGTGAAAGAGAGTAAGGGCCCAACAATGCATAATTATTTAAATTATTTGGTTGTAGCAATAGTGGGAGTGTTCATGTGTTTCAATATTTTACCTACCCCCTTTCATCAGATTGCTATCAAAGCAAGATTAGAGCCTTCATTCGTAAGTCAAGTGAAGGGTATTTGCATGAGTTGATAGTGAGAAAGAAGAAGCATGGAAGAATTTATGCAGGAAACTTGGTTTTCCAGAAATTCAATTCATATAATTGCATTATCTCTCAATGGCAGAGGGTTTAATACTTGTGATGCTAATCTGTTTAGTTATTGTTCAACTATGAAGGGATACAAAGACATAATGATAAGGAGAAGGTTGAGTATATAACGATAATGATGGAGAGAGGGTTGAGTAGATCAATTCCATAACTTGCTCCATCATACAACATCTCGTCATTTAATTTGCTATATATTTATGGCAATTAAGGATTTTCTATTTGGGATTTATGATAGTACGCTTAAAATTATTTAACATTGCATTTTTAGGATCAAATTAATAAATTTATAAGATCTCTAGCCAGGGTTTATGGATTCTAGTACCAAAGACTTAGATTTACAAAGCCTTTCGTCTGAATAGTAAATAACAATGAGCATGGTTTAAATTTTGTCATTTCAACTTGATAATAAAGACTAATAGAGTTGGATAATAAAAAATGATAATAAATTAAGGGCATCTAGAAATAGTCTATGATAATCTTAAGGACCATTTTCGATGGGTAAAAACTATGAAGTTTTTTCAATCAAGATGAAGAACTTTCTTTGTTCTCAAGATGCTTAAGATGTAGTTGCAAATGGTTTCACAAATCCAAATGAAGAAACCATACATCCCATCAAAAGTACTAAAAAAAATAATTATTTGAAAATAAAAAGAGTGATTCAAAAGTAGTGTGGGTTATTCAGCAAGGATTAGAAGAGCCAAATTTTCCAAAAGTCACAACAAAAAATTATGCCAAGATATTCTTTAATCAATGAATCCTTCTGAGATTTATTTATTTTTCTCAGCGTTTTAATTTCTTCAAGTGCACTTACCAACTCTCCTTCTTGGTCCACTTCATTCTCTCCATCATCAAAATTGATAGCTTCGGCTTGCAAATTGTCTATGGCTATTGACATGAATTATTTGGGACTTTCATCATCTGTGTCCTCATTTGAGGGTTGGCTAACTTCAGTTCTAGAGGGGTTGCCTTATTGAACATAGAGACCCCTCTTTTTATCCTTTTTATATCTTTTTTTACTTTCTTAAAAAAAAATTGTTGGATCATAATCCTTTTTCTTCTTTTCAAAACATTTTGAGGCATAGTGACCAACTATCCCATAATTAAAGCACTTAAAAGGTAACTTACCACTTCCTCACTAACTTGGCTTCTTCTTCATTTGATTGACAACATGAGTCATCATGCTATTCCTTAGGCTTCTTATCTACTTTAAAGGTTTATTCTTTTATTGCATGTTTGTCCCTTGATATTATCATCTCATAGGCAGTGAGGATGCTAAGTAATTGATTTAGAGTGAGAGTATTTAGATTGGTCATTTCTTCAATGGATGAAACCTTGGGACTAAATATATCAGGAAGAGATCTCAACATCTTTTGAACTACTACAACTTCATCTAGCTACTCATCAAGGCCTCTTATGGTGTTCACAACCTCATCAATTCAAAAAAAATATTTTGCAATATCTTCATCATCATGCATCCTCAAACACTAGAATTGCATTCTAAAACCTTGAAGTTTAGCTTTCTTTACCTTTTCACCTTCATAGCAGCTACTCATCTTGTCCCAAATAGTGTTGGCAGTTGTACAGTCCATCACTTTGACAAGTTTTCATTCAGGTAGGCCAAAAAGCAAAGCATTCATGGATTTAGCGTTGCATGTGAACTCCATATTTTGATATTTATTAATTGTTGCTGGAGGCTTTTGGTATTCTTCTTCCACAACATCCCATCAAGCAACTCCAAGTGATTGAATGTAGGTATTCATCATTACTTTCCAAAACACATAGTTTGTTCCAATAAACATAGGTACCTTATTAGTAAATCCTCGTTCCTAGTTTGACATGGTCTTTCATCTTTCTTCCAGTTTTTATGTTGATACGAAGTAACTTGGTTCTAATACCTATTGTTAGAAACCATAAAAGATAGAGAAGGGCGGTGAATTAATGTTGTAGGAATTTTAAAACTTTCTTTCACTTGCAATCATATTAGGACACCAAGAAATATTTCAGCAATTAATACATATGAGCATGACAAGAAATAATATTAGTAACTCAAAGAACACACAAATTCTTCAAATTGTTCTTCAATTCCTTCATAAGGCAAGCTACAACTTGTTACAAATTTCTCTCGCTACAACCGGCACAAAGCTATAACTCCCTGATTTATCAGCTACAACTAAATGGAGCAACAACCCCAAACATTTACTAGCACCTACTGGAAGGATCTATAGCCCTTGATCTACAAGCTACAACTTTCTTAACATGAATGATTCATTTTTCATCCATTTTCATGCTAGAACCATGAATGCCAACTCAAAAATAAATCAATTTGTCCCTAAAAAACTCACCAACACACCTTCAGAAATATTTGATTATTAAACACACCAAAAACATTAATTCACCTATACTCACACCCTACTCAAAAAATTCACACACAAAAATCTATCTAACTTGCTCAACCTATTATACTTATAGAGAAAATTGAATGATATTTTTGGCTTTTCTGCTTTTTAGTTAACTTCACTTGAATCCTTGCATGAGTCTTTAATTTTTTTCCTTTGTCCTATTCATTTCAATCTTCTCAATATGCTCATTAAGTTACCAGGATCTTATCTACTGTTAAAAACTCAAATTGTGAGTTAAACTGCTAATTCTCGCTATTCTGGCTCTTTTACAGAGTTTAGCAATGACTTTACCTTTAGTTCAGATGATTATTATTTTTGTCCAAATTGTCAAATTGCCTTCTAAAACTTGTCCCTATTGCCAACGATTGCCTCTAGCCCCTTGCCTCTTCATTTATTTTGAAAACCCTTCTTCATGCCCTAGATTTTCTTATTGCATGGGACCAAGGGTTGGTGTTTGTTTCCTGACACCTTTACCTTGATGCTTTTCTTATTCACCCTTTTAAACCTTTCAGGGATATGTGAATGGGATGAGTCATCCCATGGGGCCACCTACCTTCTCTCCTCATCGGTTGTTACTACCACCTTGTTGTTGTTGTGCTCGAGGCATGTATCTCGACATTTCTTCTTTGTGCCCATAATTTACCTTTGGGGTCAAGTCTACAGGATGCGTTATCCTGGTGGGACTTGTGCTCAATCAATTTCACACCTAGGTTGATTTTTCACTGAAACGGGCCACATCTACTTGACTCTTAGTCAATCCAATGACTCCTATTTGCACTGCTCCAAAACCTTTTGGGGTCCTCCCATTGGTATGACATCATGATATCATCATTAGGGATACCTAACACCTCCAGAGTGGTGACATGTGCCACCCATAAATGTACCATTTGGGTACTTGAAACCTCAAATATGCATGACACATGTCGACCCCTAATTGGCCCTATGTTGACATCATCATTGACCATTCCCATGTTGCCACATCACCCACCTGTTTCATTGTGGCACTTAAATTCTGTGCACTCTTTTAACTTTCAGGATTCACCTAGGAGGATGAGTTATCACGGGCTCCACCATACAACCAATAATCTACCACCTTGTGTCCTCTTAATAGAGGAGAGAGAAAAAGGGTCCCGAGGCCTTTGTTTTCATTGAATTCCTTTGTTAACAAAACCACCTATTTTGCTACCCCTTCAGTGTGGTTTGTTAAATTTGGAGGGGGATTTCAGAATGAATCTTTGTCATCAATCTAAAGATCGAAAGTTTAGGCTAACAACCTATTCCAACTCCCCTAGGAATTTTTAATGATTAACCATGTTGACTTTCCTAAACCAAACTCTAGTGCACGATGACGACACATGGGACCCAATCTGCTGACTAATATGTTGTGTGTTTAGTTGTCGCTCATCAAAACCATTTGTGGTATGCATGCCCCCCTGAGGCGGGTTTGTGGTATAGAAGCTGGGGGGCGTGGGGTCTCTCACTCATCTCTTGCATTGCTCTACTGTTCAACAATCTAGGAAAAACCACCCATTGCATGCCCCCTATATGCTAATGGGAGAGCAGGCATCCCCCACCCCCACTTTTAATGATGTGTTAGTGGGGAAGCATGGCACATGATATGCCACTACACTTTCCCCCTTTTAACCAATGCCTCTGCAAACTATTTCTTCAACTTCTTCACTAGGTTTGGTCATTTGCCAAAATTAACTACAACTAAGACCTACTCCCAATATCCTCCACCAACTTTTATTCTAAATCCTTTGTATTTTTTGAGTTACACCTTTGATTGACCACAACTTTCTATCCAAGAGGCCATCTTCAATATTCTACATACCATTGAAAAGATCTTTCTGAGCTCTATCCATCTGTTTGGGTTCAAACTTCTCATGAGGTGATTTGTTCCCTTCAATATATCTACACCATTCTCCATTAATGTTGATCTTCATTCTTCTTCATGTGCCTAATCCTAAACACCTATGTCCTCCCTTGACATCTTTGATATCTTTTGACATATGTTTCCATCAATGAAAACACAATTCTCACATCTAATAAGGGTCCTTTTTTAATGAAACCATCAATTATGCTTTTAAAATATTGGTTGGGATTTCTAGCCCTTGATTGAGTAACTAAAACAAAAATTGAGGTTATTCTTCAATCAAGGGTCTATGGAGATCATTGTCTACCATAATTTCTAAAAGGTATGAACCACCTTCATGGATCCACCTAGGTGCATAACATGAAAGACACAATTTCCATGCTTAATCAACCAAAAAAAATTATGAAATTCAATTCCAAATAATTTCTTCAAATATGGGCCTAGAACACTCAAAAAATACTATTAAAAAATAAATAACACTATATAAATATACCATGTCTACAATGTTGACATGTGACACATCTTGAATTTACCATTTTCCTCCTAGTCATCTACATTGATGACATGCATTCCAATTGACAAAATCTAATTAGTCCACATCTCACCTATGTTTTTGAATCTACATAGACACCTAGAGTTGAAAGTATTCAAAAATATTCAAGTAGATCATTCATCCATGGAAATATATGTATAGGTATAAAACATGGAGGAGAGAAATTGCTTTGCTTAGTAAACCCAAAAGTTTATGAAATTTAATTAAATCCTTTCTTGAAATACAAGATGAGGAATGTTGGCCCATAGAAATTGATCCTTTTAGATCTTTGTTCCACTATTTTTAGTCCAATTTGCACTTACCTATGACCCTATATTAGTTTATTTTAATGTTTATGTGTGACATTTAAAACGAATGTGTTTTTCATTGCATTTCCTTAGTATTTCATGTGAATTATGGTTAAATATTACATAAATAACATATTTTTCATTTATCTTTGAAAAATGAATTAGTTTGTTGATTGCTACAAAACTAGTTGTCACTTGCTACTACTCCTATAATAGAAAATATATGAAGCGGTACTTGAGATTTTTTATATGAGGCATCATTATGTAAACATAAGGCTATTCTCAAAATATCCCAACAATGTAGATTGCACTTTTTAAGAAATTGACATTTTATTATTCTCTACAACACCAAAACCTTGCACACCTTTGCTACAACATAAAATCCATGTTGCGCTGTCAGATCCTTGCACACCTTTTTTAGAACACTACATCTTTTTGTTGCAACTATATCATGCTACTACATTTATGTTGGTATATCATTGTTATCACAATAATGTTGATATATCATCATTGCTATATTGATTCCTCCACACCATTGATGCTTGTTAAAATTGGAAACTAGGGCCAAATTCCACCTTAGGACAACTCATATGATGGAGATGGTTATTGCACTAGATTCCTCTTTTCAAGAGGTCCAATTTTGATATAAAGACTATCTCATTATGACAAGTAGAAATGGAATTTTAAATTTATTCTTTGTCATGCACCAATTGTCAAGGTTGGCCTCAATGAAATCTCGGCTCATGAAGCCTAATAAATGTGTCTCATCACCCTCAACGAAGTGTATAAATAGGAGTGACCAATCTCTCATTTGTACATCACTCATCTCATCTCATATCTCTCTCTCTCCTCTCTTGATTGGTTCGTACAACTTGGAGTCTTATCTTCTTCGCACATGTGAAAGGAGGACAAATTTCAAAACTGTTATGGAGGCCAGAAATGTTAGAAAAAATGAAAACGTTGACCAACACTAACTTTCGTGAATTTGGCTTGCGTTGACTTTGTTCTTGTAGTAAGAGTTCTGATTTTCGAAGGTCACATTGATTGGCATGATTTTCGAGGTGATTGGGACATTTTGACTGGTTTGACTTTAGCGTTGACTTCAACTTTTGACTACAGAATTACAACAATGTTTGACTGGGTTGACCGAACTATTATTGGGCTCACTTTGACCCTCTTGGAAGGCTGAATTATTTTGTTGTTGACTGAGGTTCTTGGAGGAAATTTTGGAGCTTCTATGATCACCACTGACTTTCTAGTTATAGTTGTTATTGACTGTTTATTTGTGAGGATGATTCTTGGTCAAGTTAATTTGATATTTTTACTCTCTCCCTCTCTCTCTACTGAACTATTGAAGAATAATAAGACTATTTAATCAAATGGTTTCCTCGCATTGGGGTTTGTCCTTGGCATCCATCATATCTTGTGTCATCTTATCTTGGCTTGTCTTTTGCACATGTTTTTATGTTCTATCTACATTTATTGTCAATGTGTTTAAGTTAATATGATTTCTAGTGAATATAATTGGAAATTGTCATTGGGTTGATAAGGAACATTCAAGTAAATTTTGCTAAAGCATAGAACATACTATCATTATCTAAAATTAATATCAGAGCTCAGATGAAGGCAAATCCCAAGCAATAGGGAAGCAAAGAAATCACTAAGAGAAAATGTTGAATAAGGACTTGGAACTAGTCCTAATGACGACTATAATTTTCTTCAAATCTGAGAACAAGCTTAAGGAAAAATATGACTATCACGCATGGAAGATGACTCTAGATTTGACATTGGAAGAAAATGATGCCATGGACTATGTCAAAGGAAGAATAGTATAACCTCCTTCAAATGCATCTGAAGCTACATAAAAAAATCACAATAAAGGTGAGGTTAAAGCTAAGAAGATTATTGTTGATTCTATTCAGAAGCCTTTGGTTGCCTATATTTCTGATTTAGAAACATCTGAGATGTATGAAAATTTGGTTGGGATGTTCAAAGTAAATAATGAAAATCAAGTTCTCCTTCTCAAGAACAAGTTGAAAGACATCAAGATGGATAGAGAAGAATCCTTCCAATCATACTTCATGAGGATTCCCGAGTTCAAAAATTATCTCCTATCTATTGTAGAATTCATTGGTGACAGGGAGTTCACACTTATTACACTTGGAGGCCTTACAAGTGAATGGGATGTGTTCAACACTACCATCCTTAATAATGACAAGATTCTAGGATTTGATGAATTATTGGCTAGATGCACTCAAGAATAAATAAGGATGATGGAAAGGGACAAGCCCTCAGATGGAAACAATCCTAGTGCCTTCTCCACTCATTCTAAGAAGAGGAACAATGTTGGTCCAAGGAATCAAGGACAAGGGTTCAAGTTGAGATTCAAAGAAAGAAAAAAAGTAAGATGCTTCAATTGTAACAAGTCTAGCCACTTCGCTAGAGAGTGTCCTCACAAGAAGGATACTCCAAGAGATGACGATAAGAATAACAACACATACAAAGGCAATGTAAATCAAACGAACAAAAGGTTCAATAAAAAAGGAAAGAGGAATTCTCTGTAGGTTTTAACCCGTATAGAAATTACCTGCATACAAATTCTAAATCACAGAAAAATAAACAATGCGAGAGCATAACACATAAAACACATATACATAAAGATTTCCCACTAGATCCCAAAACCGGGACTACCATCTTGATTTTTCATTATATTCCTTTCAATGTTACAATATATATTTATACATGC
>APFE030302258.1:0-23145 GCA_000404065.3 Pinus taeda
CTGCAAAAAATCAATCTTTTCTTGTGCATTTTGCAAATAAGTTTGAATATCAGTGAGAAAATCCTTGCTGATTTTGACTTTATTATCCATAGTAGAGAGTATTAGATTGTCCACTAACTCTAATATTGCACTAATTGGAGCCATTTTTAATCCTCAAAAAATAGTAAAACAATGAGGAAAAGATGGACACCAATTGCTCTTTTATACTTCAAAACAATCAGCTTGCAATAGATTCAGCACACAAAGAATGGCTCCTATGGTTCTTATGAAACCACACAAGAGTGTTCAACTGCTGAAGTATATAAGCGCTTTCAGCTGAATAAAGCTAGTACAATAGATCCTCTTCGTTTGCTTGAAGAGATATCAACTAATGGAATTTTTCAAAATGTTTGCATCAATGATCTGGAGCCTCCTGCTTTTGAAGTATTACCATCTTTGAAAAAGCTAAAACAACAAGTGCTTAGAGCAAATCGAGGCCAGTATTATGCAGTGTTCATGTCTGGAAGTGGTAGCACCATTGTTGGGATTGGTGATCCAGAGCCTCCAAAATTCATCTATGATGACAATGAATACAGTGACATATTTATATCTGATGCATATTTTCTTACTCGAAAAGATAATGAATGGTACCAAGCACCTGATTCTGTTGGTGTAACAAGCGGCAGAGAAAGAAATAGTACACAAGTTGTTCAGGGTGCTTTCAGGTGATATTTATGAAAGGTACTATTGAAGGCATACGTGGAATAACGACATTCTTTGTAAATATTTTATCATGTTCGGGGGTTGGCAATGCTGTGGTAAAATCAAACACCAACACATAACGCCGGTTGACTTGAACAATCTAATATGGAGAACATTATTATTTTGAGGTCAAAAAAGAAGAGCTCAAGAAGTACCTCTATTCAAATGATGTCCACAAAACTATTCATCTCCATAAAACTTGCGGCTGTTGTGAACAAGGTATCGGTTCATAGTCGTTCACAAAAAATACGACTCAGATAAGGTTTCGCTGGTGCTAATACTAGTGCTGCGCTCAAATTTTTACAGCAAAATACTTCATCAAACTCTGCTGGAAACACAAAATTTGGCTTGATAGTGATCTGAACCCGGCCCGTAGAAAGTGAAAATTGAGACTTCCCACAGACGGCGCCACTTTGAAAATAGGAGGATTGCTTTGAGGCAACTTCCCAACATTAAACTTGGACCATCATAATTGCACAACATTAAATAGTAAAGAGGCGACTGGGCACCCTTGCTCTCCGTTGGAAAAAGCTTCCCTGGTGGGTGGCCATGTGCATATACTCGAAAAATATATGTATATATGCTAAACTGTAATTAGTACTTAATTAAAGATAAAATAAAAACACTTCTCACGGATCGAATCACCTAAACAACTGTGCATAAAATTGTTTGAAATTCGAGCTCTGTCGGAGCAGCGACGTTGTAGCTGCCGGTAGAAGGAAATTGGCCCTCTCTTGACACAAAATTTCTGGAAATGCCAAAAGACATTTGTCCTCCCTTAATGAATTGAGAACCCAACTTCAAGGATCACGAATCTGGAAATAACCCTGTGCTTTGGGCTAAGCAAATTGCATTGTGAAATCCACTCGACCTTGGTGATATTGGCCTAGATACAAGGTGAGCGCTGGACACCAGCACCGAGTCGAAAGTCAAGAGAGTTCCAACATTGACGATACAATGGAGAATGCACTAATCCATTCCAGGTACGAAAAAATTCATCCATTCATGACGCTTCTCGCCTATTTCGAAAAACCTTTTCCCCTTTATTCTCAGTAGGGGCAGCTGCTACGGCTAAGGAGCAATGAAGCAGGCGCCCGGCAATTGATGATGATGAGGATGGGACATTGTTTCAATGGCCAGCTGCAGCAGTGTGCAACGCTTTGTCTGTTATATGAATGGAGGGTGAAAGTTGGGATTTTGATGGGAATCATGGAGAGGCAAGACAACATCGGCGTAGTATGTAGAGCAAAGGGTTCGAGACCCCACCTCACATGGTGAGCGATAGACACATAGCTCCAAAGGTTGAACGATATACCGCAAAATGCATGGACTCAATGCTCAATTCAAATGGTTGATAGTCTTGCTCAAGCCGTATATGTAAAATCATTGCAATGCACTGCCATATACAAAACTTGGACGAGCATACAGCTTACTATGGACAGAAACGTTTATGCACAGTTCCTGAGATTCTGTGTGATGAAAAATAGGAAGGCAGCGTTATGGACAGAGGTGAGAATATGAAACGGTTTGGTGTCACAATGAATACCAAAAAATCATAAATATGTCAGGGCAGCGCAGGTGTGGCAGAGGCAGCGCATTATGTAGGGGCAGATGCGTTATGGCAGAGGTAGTGCAGGTGTGGCAGACAGAGCGCAGGTAATGAAGGCTAGGCCAGCGCTATTCAAGGCAGCTCAGACCAGTTGCTCAGGGAATAACAACATCTCATTTTTTTTTTTTTTAACTAAAGGATGAACCCTGAGAAAGAAAACAGGCCACACATCATGGCTCTGATACCATGTTAAAAACACATGGTGAGCGAGAACAAATAGAAAGATAAAACATGCAGTTCATTTTTTTATTCACAAATGATGTATATTTATGGTACATTATGTCACCGTTGGGATTCACATCCCAAGGTCCCTTGGACTGCTTTGTCCATTCAGCTTCCACACTAACCCATTTAGGATTAGGTGTCCAACAGGAACAATCAATTGCATCATCCTATACATGCAATTGGAATGGAGTTCATCTTTATGTCAACGTTTCAAGCACTCATCTGATGCCCATCAGACTGCTAGTCATTGACAAAGGCCATTCAGGAACCCTTCCAATCATCATTGATGGGCCTTTACCTTTTGCAAAAGATAAGCCCACAATTTACTTTTCTGTTTATTCACTATAAGGCTTAAGCCTGCATGTTTACTCAATTTGTTGGTTTAGATTTTATTTTTGGAAATATATATCTTCTTATATATATATATAATATATATATATAATATTATATATATATATATATTGAGTTTAGATTGAGTGATTGTAGAATGAAGAGTTATCCTCTCCACCCAGGTTCTATTCTCGTAAGCGACATGTTGAGATCATAATGAGTATATCGCTATAATGGCTTTGAGCCCTGCTGTTGACCAGGGTTTGTGCCCTGAAGCATCTAGGGTTTACCCTGGATACCATTCTTAGAATGAGGGGAAGTACCCAAGGGATTTCCCTAAGATTTGTTACCTAGAAGAAAAATATCACATTTCTTATACAGCTATATAGAACTGTACAAAAGTTATGTACTCTGTTTTTATGACATCCCTTAAATTTTGTTGGTATTTGTTAAATTTGGCAACTAGGGCCAAACTTCACATTGGACAGCTCATATGAGGCAGCGTATATTTTTATTGGATTCCTCTCTCCGAGAGGTGTAGGATTGATCTAAAGATCATCCCATTCTGACATGTACAAATGGAATTATGAATTTATTTTGATTATGAACAAATTGTCAAGGTCAACCAACAAACTCATGTAGGCTCAGAAGCACAACAATCACGTCTATTCATCCTCAACGCTTGCCTATAAATATATGATGCCTCCTCCTCATTAGGACACACTTCACTCACTCATCTTCTCTCTCCTTCATTGATTGTGTACAAAAATCAGACTCTGCTCTCCACACATGCAAAGGGGAGAAAGGGTTTTCTGTTCCAGTGTTGACCAGATTTAACCGAAATTGCAGAGGTTGTTTTTGGACTGTGTTGACCAAGCGTTGACCTGTTTTGGTGCGGTTTTGGGACGAGGAATTTTGTCCTAGCAGGCCACAGTTTTGGGCACAAGAACCGAGGCAATCTGACCTGTTTGACCAGCGTTGACTGTACCAGATCTGGCCGCAGAGTTGACTTTTGTTGACCAGTTTTGATTGGACTTTTTCGCACTGTTTTGGACTAATTAGACTTGTTGTTGGAGGCTGAAGTTAACTGGGTTTGACCGAGCTAAATTAAGGAAGAAACCTGTCGTGTTGACCAGCATTCACTTTCTGGTTATGGCTTTCTATTTCTGTTGTTTCACTGATCAGATTTTCACTGTAATTGGACAAGTGAATATTATACATTGTACTCTCTCTCTCTGCTGAACTTTTGAAGAATTATAAGAAGAATTGATCAAGGGTTTCCCCACATTAGGGTTTGTCCCTGGTTGGTGCCATATCTTGTGTCCTCTTGTCTTGGCTAGTCTTCTATTGTTATTGTTTATGTTCTATCTGCATTTTAATATCATATTGATGTGACTGTTAAACTGGATATTGATATTGGGCTAGTAAAGAAATTGAAGCAAAATTGCTCTAAGCATAGAACATACCATTGTTATCCTAAAATTAACATGGTCTCAAAGCTGAGGTGAAGACAAAGCCTAAGAAAGAGTGAAAAGAGCAATCACTGATCAAAGACAAGATTCAATGGCTTTCAAATCCTACTTCAAGTCTGATGATAAGCTTCATGATAAGTTTGATTATCATGCATGGAAGATGTCTCTTGATTTGACATTAGACAAGCAAGATGTGATGGATTATGTGCAGGGAAAGATTTCAAAACCTCCTTCTAATGCGTCGGATGCTGCTAAGATGAAATACAAGAAGAGTGAAGGCAAAGCCAAGAAGATCATCAGGGATTCTATTCATAAGCATTTAGTTGCTTGCATTTCTGATTTGAACACACCAAAGGAGATATATGACAGGTTGGTTGGCATGTTCAAATCTAGCATTGCAAATCAAATTTTTTTCCTCAAGAACAAGCTGAAGGATATAAAGAAAGGAAGAAATGAAGATATTCAATCCTATTTCATGAGGATTACTGAGATAAAAAATGATCTTCTTTCGATTAGAGAAGCTATTGATGATAGAGAGCTTACCCTCATTGCCCTTGGAGGACTCCCTCGTGCATGGCACGTGTTCAACACTACTATTCTTAATAATGACAGGATTCCAAGTTTTGAAGAATTGCTAACTAGATGCTCTCAAGAAGAAACAAGGATGATGGAACTAGACATGCCTTCAAATAGGAATGATCCTACTGCATTCTCCGCTCATGCTAAAAAGAAGAACAATGCAGGTTCAAAGAAGCAATGTCAAGGAAGACCAGGTTTCAAAAATGGAAGGAAGGGAAGATGCTTCATTTGCAACAAGTTTGGTCACTATGCTAGGGAGTATCCTAATAGAAGGGATACACCTCATGATGATGACAACCACAACAACAACAATTTCAGGGGCAACAACACTCAAAGAAATGGCAGATTCAACAACCAAGGAAAAAGGAATGCTCCCGCTTCTCATCAAGGAATGGTCGCCCTTCCAAGAGATCAAGAAACACAAGGTATGATGAATCTAATGTTGTTGATAACAAGCAAAAAGAATTCTATCTTATATCTTCCCTTTCTACTGCATCTCCTCTGGACACTTTGAGAAATTGGTTGATTGATAGTGGTGCCTCGAGGCACTTCACTAGGTATAAGGAAGCTCTTTCAAATCTGATTGAAAGGGATACAAATTTAGAAATTATCCTTGGAGACAATGCCACCTATCCCGTGAAGGGAGTTGGGAATGTTACTCTTCAACTGAAGCAGGGTAACACCATTCATCTACAAGAAGTACTATATGTACTCGATCTAAAGAAGAACCTAGTATCTATCTCGGTGATGAAGGACAAAAGATTCAAGGTGGCATTCCTCGATGGAAAGGTACATGTGTGGAATAAAAATTTCAAAGATGCATTTGCACTTGGCTTCAGGGTTGATAGCCTATATCAAGTTGGAGGAAGCCCATTGGGAGCTACATCTTGCGACACATCACTTCAATCTGAATTATGGCACCGAAGGTTTGCTCATATACATTATAAGGCTCTACCCGATGCAAGGAAGATGGTGACAGGTATGCCCGAATTTAAAGTAGAACATCAAGGTGTTTGTCAGGGGTGTGCCGAAGGAAAGCATACAAAGGGACCATTCCCCTCAAGTGATAGCAAGACTACTGACATATTGCAATTGATTCATTCTGATCTATCTGGTGCAATGCCCGTGAACTAATTGGGAGGATACTTATATTATGCAACCTTTATAGATCATTTTTGTGGCAAGACTTGGATATATTTCTTAAAGAAGAAGGATGAAGTATTCTCATGGTTTCGTTCTTTCAAAGCCTTCGTTGAAAATCAAACCGGGAAGAAGATCAAAATATTGAGCACTGATAATGGAACCGAATACAAATCAAATGAGTTCAAAGATTATTGTAGAGAAGCTGGCATTAAGAGGGAGACTACTACCACATATACTCCTAAGCAAAATGGTGTTGTTGAAAGGAAGAATCGCTCTATCGTAGAAGTTGTTGAAAAAAGTGTAACTAGGTTCAGTCTTCATAATGACATGATCTTTGTAACTAAAGTATTAAATGATGTAATAAATTATTTTGTATATCTTGCTTCATGGGTTTCATGAGCAAGAAGAGTAATTAGGTCAAAGACTTCTTCTTGATGTCTTTAGGATTTTTATTTGTATGTGAAAGAGTCATGTCATGTATTAAGAAGCTCTGTATGAGCCTATGTGCAATGTATTCTAGCCTACAAGATGTGTAGCAACCCTCCAAAGACAAATCATAATCCTCTAGAAGTCTGCAAGCGAAAACAAAGATGAATTCCTCATGTTGGCTTCAATACTGAATTAAATGTATAAATGAAAGTCATGTCGGCTCAGTGAATTAGTCATGTCGGTTCATGGATTCACGTCGACTTATTATATGTGCACAAACTACGATAAATACCCACGAAGGATCAGCGAAAATAGACCAAGAAAAATTTTGGATGCCTTTGAAACTTCGCATATATGAGCAAAGTCGCAGTAGGGTTTGACTGCACCTAGTTTGGGTTTTTGGTGCAATCATGATCTCGCATATATGGAGCAGAAGCAACTTCAGATAAGGACGCAACAACTAGTTGAAGTCTGGGCTAGATATAGACCTAATGTTCATGATGATAATCTCAGCATTAAAGACAGCCTGATCTCGCATGACAAGGAGCAAGTCTTGGCATATGAATCTCAATAGTGTTCCTGTAGCAGTCTAGACAAACAGTAGTATCTCGGATTACATAAAGCCTCGGTGATGATCACAATGATATAGAGGGTAGTGCTCTCCTCCTCGGTGGCGCATATCTTAACGAAAGGAAGCACGATGATTATCTTTTGATGGAAGAAAGGGATCTCTGAATCCTACACTAGCCCTAACAGTCTCAGTATAACTATGACAGAATCTTGAATATATCACAGTGAGATTCGGACCTGTATGTATACATCTCGGTGATCTCATAATAAGAATAGTCACAATCTCACTGTCTCAGCATAAGGAGAAGAAGCATTATTGCAGTTTATTTACAATAAGGAGTTGTACTAGAGTCTCGGCATACTGACAATGAAGGAGATCCAAAATGATATCTCTGTAGTAGTTTCAGTATCATAACAGTGATGAGGGTTTCCAGATGTGTCAAGTGGTTCAAGACAAGGAAGCAGTGATGACAATAATTGTTATGATAATAAAGAAACTATGTTGACAACAATGATAAGTGACAAAGAGACAATCATGGTGCAGCAATGATGTCAACAATAATGAAGATCTCAGTGAGGCAGAGGTGTAGCAAGGATGATGATCCCAACAACGTTGAAGAATAGGATTGATGTCTTGGTCTTGGAGAGGCAGATTGTGTCAAGGGTCATATTCTTGGTATTCGTCAATGGAATTTCTATACGAAGAATTTTGTGCGGGTTTTCCTCTCCAAGAGAGAGAGGTTTTGGCCCTAGCAGAAAGCCAAACATTTGTGTTCTTGTCTCTTTTGTTTTTTATAGCAGTTTGATGAAGTAAACAAATACACTAATAATGAATGGAACATCAAGCTAAGATAAATTGTATAAATACTTCACAAATTGTTATCATATTAAAGAAGAATCACCTTAATTATGTTTGCCCTAGATTCTTCAACAGAAGTCACTCGTGCCATGCTTCATAATCAAAGCCTTTTGAAGTTCTTATGGGTCGAAGCTGCTAACACCGCCGTGTATGTTCAAAATAGATGCCTTCATCAAGCGTTGGACTCCAAAACTCCCGAAGAAGTTTTCACCGGTAAGAAACCTGATGTTTCTCACTTTAGAATTTTTGGTAGCCTCGTATATTTTCATGTGTCGAAAGAAAAGAGAAGCAAATTGGATGCATCTGGGAAGAAAGGAACATTTGTTGGCTACAGTGAAACTTCTAAGGCATATAGAATCTATGTGTCTGGTCAAAGAAAAGTGGAGATAAGTCATGACGTCACTTTCGATGAGGATGTTGCCCTTGGGAAAATTAGTAACCTTACTCTTCCAAGGAAGGACAAAGAAGCAGATTCTGGAAAGCTGGGAGAACTACACAATGAGCAGATGCCCAATGCTAAAGGACCAATGGATCCCATTGATCCACCCCCTCATAATCCCTCCTCCTCGACAAGGAGACCATGGTGGCTTAGGGAGACTCTTCAAGATGTTGAGAGACATGTTGCACCTAGGGGTACATTTCGTGAAAGCAAGAAGCCGAATAGGTACCCAGGGTACTTAACTGTTATGAGCACCATTATTCAAACTGAGCCTTGCACATTCGAAGAAGCTGCCAAACACCAGGTTTCGAAGGATGCAATGAACGAAGAGTATGAGTCGATTATGAAGAATGATGTTTGGGATGTGGTTCCTAGACCCAAGGACAAATCCATTGTCACCTCGAAATGGCTCTTCAAGATCAAGCATGGAGCTCATGGAAGTGCTGAAAAGTTCAAGGCGATATTTTTTGCTCGAGGCTTCTCTTAAAAGGAAGGTGTAGATTATGGTGAGATATTTGCACCGGTTGCCCGCTACACCACCATCAGTTCAATTATAGCCCTTGCTGCCTCGCAAGGATGGAATCTTCATCAAATGGATGTCAAGACTACCCTCTTGCATGGTTCACTTAAGGAGGAAGTCTATGTAGAACAACCTGAGGGGTTCGAAATTCAAGATCGTCAAACACATGTATGTATGAGAGGATCGATAGCTATCTAATGAATCTGCGATTATGAGAAGTGAAGTTGATCCAAACTTGAGGTTGAGAATGATAGACCTCTCATCTTGGTATTCTATATGGGCGATCTGTTTCTGACAGGTGTGGACCCTCTTATTCATCAATGTAAGAGGGAGTTGGCTTCCGAATTCGAAATGAAGGACCTAGGACTAATGCATTATTACCTAGGGCTGGAGGTCTGGCAAAAGCGAGGCGACATTTTCCTTTCTCAAGGAAAATATATTGGGAAGATACTTGAAAGATTTGGGATGGTGGACTGCAAGTCCGTGACTACTCCAATGGAACTTAACTTCAAGAAGTTATGTGGAAGTGTTGCTGGGCCCGATTTGGGAAATCCTTCTGAGTATCGTCAACTCGTGGGGGCCTTGATGTTCTTGGTGAACTCCCGTCTGGACATATGTTTTGCAGTGAATACATTGAGTCAGTATATGGTCGAGCCTCATCACATACATTAGATTGTTGCCAAGAATCTCTTGAGACATCCTTGAGGCACAATCACCTATCGACTGAGATACACTGTCGGGAATGTGAGGCTCCATGGTTACTCTGAAGCAGACTAGGCTAGCAGTGTGTTGGATCGTAAAAGCACATCTGGATGTTGCTTCTCTCTAAATTTTGCTTTGATATCATGGATGAGTAGGAAGCAGAAGTCGGTTGCCTTGAGCACCACTAAGGCTGAATGCATTGTTGCTAGTTTAGCCTCTTATGAAGCTGTTTGGTTCAGGAAGCTCTTCAGTAAGTTGTTTGGACATGTGTTGGATACCAACGTGATCTTCTGCGACAACCAAAGTGGGAATCGTCTTTCTGAGAATCCTGTGTTTCATGACCACTCCAAGCATATTGATATCACTTACCACTTTATCTGGGATATGGTACAACGAGGAGCAATAAGGCTCCAACACATTGGCATTGATGATCAGGTTGTCGATATTCTTACGAAGCACTTGGGGAAGTTCAAATTCTTGACCTTCCGTGAACGACTTGGAGTCATGGAGAAACCCTCTTATGAGGGTCCTGTATGAGATGGATGTTGAGCTATAGGAGCTCTGGGGGGCTTGGGGTACTTCTTGGAGCAATGCACGACCATAGGTTGAGTGGTTCACCTTCCCCTGTGATACCCCATGGTGGAATATGCATAGGATGAGTGGTTCACCTTCTCCTGCCGACACATCTGGCCAATGAGTAGGGAAATGAAGATAGGGACCATAGTACTACCAATGGACACATCATGTACTACCGTACTCCCTCTGCTAGGATGTTGATATTGATCTAAGATGAATGGAAACTGACTTCGGGTTGGTTAAGAGTGGTATGACACACTCTATTATTGGACACTGACTTCGGGTCAGTGGAGAATGATAAGATACATTCTCAATCATTTCCTCTTTCTTCATAGTTCAGCAGAGCAGAGAAAGTGATGGTACAAATTGTCAGACAGTTTGACAGGTGAAGTTCTCCCTAGTTGAAAGGGAGTGTTAAATTTGGAAACTAGGGCCAAACTTCACATTGGACAGCTCATATGAAGCAGCTCATATTTTTCTTGGATTCCTCTCTCCGAGAGGTGTAGGATTGATCTAAAGATCATCCCATTTTGACATGTACAAATGGAATTATGAATTTAATTTGATTATGGACAAATTGTCAAGGTCAGCCAGCAAACCCATGTAGGCTCAAAAGACCAACAGTCATGTCTATTCATCCTCAACGCGAGCCAATAAATACATGATGCCCCTTCCTCATTTGGTCACACTTCACTCACTCATCTTCTCTCTCCTTCATTGATTGGGTACAAAAATCAGAAGCTGCTCTCCACAAGTGCGAAGGGAAGAAAGGGTTTTCTGTTCCAGCATTGACCAGATTTGACCAAAATTATAGAGGCTGTTTTTGGGACTGCGTTGACCAAGTGTTGACCTATTTTGGTGTGGTTTTGGGTGGAGGAATTCTGTCCTAGCAGGCCACAGTTCTGGGTACAAGAACTGAGGCAATCTGACCTCCTGTTTGACCAGCGTTGACTGTACTAGGGCTGGCCGCAGAGTTGACTTTTGTTGACCAGTTTTGACTGGACTTTTTCAGACTGTTTTGGGTTGATTAGACTTGCTGTTGGAGGCTAAAGTTGACTGGGTTTGACTGAGCTGAATTGCAGAGGAAATCTTCCCTGTTGACCAGCGTTGACTTTCTGGTTAGGGCTTTCTGTTTCTTCTGTTTGACTGATCAGATTTTCACTGTAATCGGACAAGTGAATATTATACATTGTACTCTCTCTCTCTCCCCTGAACTTTTGAAGAATTATAAGAAGAATTGATCAAGTGTTTCCCCACATTGGAGTTTGTCCCTGGCTGGTGCCATATCTTGTGTCCTTGTCTTTGCTAGTCTTCTACTGTTATTGTTTACATTCTATCTGCATTTTACTATCATATTGATGTCATTGCTAAACTGGATATTGATATTGGGCTAATAAAGGAATTGAAATAAAATTGCTCTAAGCATAGAACATACCATTGTTATCCTAAAATTAACAGTATTACATGGATGACAATAAATGTTTCATTTCATTTCATGTTTATCATGTTGGTCATGTCCTAAAGATAACTTTTGTGAAACATGCAGAGCACATATAATAGCTTAGAGAAAAAATAGCTTTCAGTTTGCATGGAACATTCGATATTATTTCTTTCAAATCTTTCAACATTTCACTGAGACAATGTTTACCAATATCTAATGAGGCCTTCTCAATTGCCTAGCATTATTCGTTGTTCAAATATCTGAAAGGAACAGGATTACTCTTCAGGAAACCTACCAATGTATATAGTGATATGGAATAGTTAAATGCAAAACTCCAAGAATTATCCAATTGTTCCAATTATATCTCATTTAACTGAATATTTAGAATTTAAACTCAGAAGAATCCTATCAAAAAATTCAGAATATACAATTTTGGCAAGGCTGGAGTGTTTTGTCCCCATACATAGTAAAGTTTTGATGGAAGACATTTTTGGACCATAATGGTACTTCTCTGGGGAAATATCTAATAAAGTAAAACAAGCAATACAGCTTTTATTCAATAACATACGAGTGAATTCTACTGGGTTGAGCACAGGGAGCTTTCAGACATATAATTCAGAAGCGACATCATGATAAACAACACGTTGTCACCTAGCAATATTCTAAATTTTAATTTGACTCAAAGGTCACTTCGGATGTATGAAAGTACACTACATATCAAAATGTACAAATCAATAGTATTGAAGTGAAAAAAATGTGAAGTGTATACCAACGTAACCCTTGCAAGTGCATTTCTGCTGCCATCACTGCCAACACCAACCATTTCGCAATCCATGGCTACTGCATTTGTCGGGCTATTCATTCAAATTCAGAAGTCAAGACAGATTCTCAAGGACCTTTAAAAATTATAAAGAAAGTAATATAGTGGATTTGACAATGGCTGTCTTTTCAAAATTTTCCAAAAGCAAAATGCCTGGCCAATTTCTACAAACACCAAAAATCCCATGGAACAGAAAACATTATATAATGTTGCACACCATAGATGCTAGAAAGGGTTGGTGAAAAATAGTTAGGAGACATAAACTCTACAACTGAACGAAACAACTCTCTCATCAAAAATTCAAACTTTTTAGATTTTAATGTAACTATTTCAATCTCACATATTCTGAACAATATTCTTTTATTCCACACTCCCTGGTTCTTCTGAATTTTCCATGTTTGAGTTGGGCTTGCTTTCCATTCAAGGCACCTCGCTAAATTTGAAATCCTCCAAATGGAGACGGAATGGGCACACACTTGATGTCTTCAGACCAAAATAAAGAATAAGAAATTATAGCCTGTGCCAAAATTTGTTGGAAGTAAAGCTAGAAGCAAGCACCCTGAAGGTGGCCAATCAAATTCAAAATTCAGCAGGATAACAAACAATAGACACATGTACAAAAGCTAGACTATAATCAAATCCCAAATACCAGATCATGCATGCTTATGAACATTCCTGATGAATTATTAACAAAAGAAAGAGAAGGATCCTAAGGAACAAGCAAAACAAGAGAAACTTAAGTTTCCAAGAACTAGGAAAGGAAGGAGCATCCACCTCAAAGAAAAACTTATTGTTAAGTAATGATTAAAGTATTCAACTCATTCCTCCCTAAGCAGACAGAGAAAATGACAACTCACTAGTAATGGTACTGGGAGTGCAAGAAGTAAGCCAACATACCAAGTCAAGCAACGACTTAAAAGAACATTCATCTAATAAATCAGATTATATGAGGAAATAGTCCCTTGTTAATTGGAAATGAGCACTCCAAATGACAAAGGGGATTAAGAAGGGAAGTGGTACAGAATTAAGAAGCGAAAAGCAGGAAGGTTTCCTAAGGCAGAGTCACTCAAGAAAGATACCTGAAAGAATGCCAAGAAAGGAAAACAAACCCATCTAAAATCAAAGACCCTTTTTAAATCCAAAAAAAACTGAAGTTTAGATGAAATTCCTCTCCTAGAATACAAGGACCAGGAACAAGTAATAAAACAAATACTTCTAGAAGAAAAAGCAAAGAAGCCCATCAAGGTTTTGTATTTAGTTAAAAAACTATGATGGATAGAGGAGTTTCAGGAGAAATAGTCAGTAAACTTCAGCAGAAATGATAGACAATATACTTTGAGTCCAAGTTGCATGAAATAGGAAGAAGCAATGGGTTAAGAATTGGAAATGATTTTGGAACCAAGTCTGACGGGATTTGGGAAACGTAGAAGCTGCAATTCATACATAGGTAAAAGTTTTAACTTTTGACAAATAAGTTAATAACAAGCACAAGCAATAAATCATGATTCATAACACTGAAAAAAGTAGACCAATAACTCACTCTTGCTGGTGTTAGTGAAACAAACAATGAGAGGAAATGAACTTGTAATTTTAAGGGGGTTTCAAACTATTACTCACCAAAAATTGGGTAACCACATAGAAAACAGTTCTCCTTGGACAACCAGCGAGCCAGAAGCCCTATGTGATCAGCATATAACATGATGCCAAGATCCTCCACTTCTTATTGTGCTCAAATTTCTCTCTCCCATCCAACATTCCTTCTTGAAGGAGGGTGGGTCATCCATTGACAGGTACCTTAATCATTTTGGAATCATGTGCTTTCTCTTAATGTTATGGGCATACTTATATGGATCAAGGGGCAAACTGGATAATTGATCAATCTTGATTGTATTCTTGTTCCCTCACTTCACCAAGGACATTAGTTTTTTACTTTTGTCTAGTGGGACCTCCTCTGTGGCTCTATGGTTTTAGAAAGGGCACTACTGGGAAGGCACTAATTGAAGTAACATATCCAAGACATTCCATACTTACCACTATCATATTTCCCCACTAATCCTCTCCATTCTTCAGGCCACTGGTCACTGGTTATTAGAATTGACACCTTTCATCCTCATCCTTGAGCTTGGGCCCATAAAACTTAGCCCTGCAAAATGATGCAGCTAAAAGAAAGATATAAGCATAAGAAAGCCACAATGAAAGAAAAAGATAAAATGCAAGAGATGGATGGGGCATTTGTTTAGCATGTGGGCAAAAGCCAAGCATGAGTTCCACCCCCCTCATTAGCCATCATCTAGTTCCTCAAGCACATGATGCGTCATCCATAAAAAGGAACTCTAGTATTGTCCCAACCCTGACGAGCAATAAACTAACTCATCCAAAAGGAGTAACGGAAAATCTCAAAAGCAAGATTGGGCTCCTAAACTATTTACCCAAACAATAGCAAATCATAAAAAAGTAAAATGTGCACCAAAGGGGTGGAAAAGGCAAGCCAAAGAAAGAGGTAGCCCATGCCTCCACAATTGCTCACTCCTTACATCAATACGCTCAAGATGTTGGACCTCCATTCATTGGTCCCATGGCTATGGCACCTTGCCTTGAAGTCCTTCCCACTATGCAGCCATCATTTTCCACACAAACCTACAAATTGACAGGCTAATCTAGGGCATGTCACTTGCCCTTGGTGACTGTGTAATATTCCTAATGGAAAATCAACAGTAGATACCAAAAACAATGAACTTGGAACAGCAAAAAAATGAAGTAACAATGGCCACAAATTTAATACGCAAATGAAACCAACATAACAATCTGAGCCATTGTATTAAAACATGGATCTAAGTACATAAAATGAGATAAAACAATGGAACCTGGGCTTGCCAACCACGCTGAGAAAAACCCAGAAATATGTTGTTGACCCAAGCAATAGAGAACTCAGAATGGTGATGTTGTTGGCCCAGTGAATAAACTGTTGTTGATTGACTACTGGAATGATGGGTTCTAGCTTGAACTTTGCTCGAATCAACTTGAAACTTCTCCTATGGCCTCCTCTCCAAAAACCCACAAAAACTCGGAAATGGTTTGGTCTCGTCCCAAGCAGCAAAGAATCCCTCCAACTAGTGCGAATGGCCCAACTAGCCAACTGGTGTGCACCACTGCGAAAATCCTCTGTTGGACGTAGCCCTCAACTCCGCAACAAAAGAACTCCCAATTGATAATAAATTTGCCTCTAAAAAACTCAAATTATTCAACCCTCAAGCTCCCAATCTTCCTAGCTCTTATGTCTGCGCAAGCTCCCTCTAGTGAAGCCAACGCACTGCTAGAAAACGATGAATTCAGCCCTCAAAAATGGCCCCAAAAATCCTCCACAATCTACCATCAAAAATACACTCTTCCGGAAAGATAACAACCCCTACAGAGTTTCCCACGAACTCTTCCACAATCTATGTGTTGGCCAAGTCAACCTTCTCTCCCACACCCACAAATATGCATCGCTCCTCTAATCGCTGAAAGTGAAGCTATGATGAAGCCCGTGATAGACTTCTCTAATATCCAGCTAGGGAGACACTCAAAGTCCTCTGAAACCAGCTTGGATTTCGCTTGAAACCCTTGTGCTAAATAGCACTCTAACCCTTGCGTTGAACAGTTCCAAGAGAAGATGAATTGTTTTTTTTTTTTAAATCTAGGACAATCGGTAACTGGTGAGAGTTATCCTGAACAGACCCAGAATCAAATCTAACTGGCTAAGAGAAGATGAATTGTTAAGTGTAATAGTCAAAAGAATAATGTGGAGTGACCCCTCTTTGCCTTTAAATAAGCCTAGCCCCATGCGCCATCCTTGGTGGCCCCCACTTTCCCTCCAAGGTGTTAATTTTTCACAAAGTTCTATGATGTTGAACAGTTCCAAGAGAAGATGAATTGTTAAGTGTAATAGTCAAAAGAATAATGTGGAGTGACCCCTCTTTGCCTTTAAATAAGCCTAGCCCCATGCACCCTCCTTGGTGGCCTCCACTTTCTCTCTAAGGTGTTAATTTTTCACAAAGTTCTATGATGTTATAATCACTTTAAACAATTTCTTCCAATTTCAATGACCCCAATAACAGATAAGCAATTATAGATAGAACAATAAACAATAAATGCGCAATAGCAGATAGCCAAGCACAATGAGACAGAGATTTGGTCAAAGACCAAGGAAAAACCCCACAAGGGGGGAACCCTTTGATCAATTCTTCTCCTGCTATTAATCAATCAATGTTCAGCATGAGATACATCAATTCAATAGTACATCCAAGAACCAGTCAAAGTCAAGCTTTGACTTCGCAAGTCAACCAATCCAATTATGAGAGATAAATTCAAATCTGGTCAAAATATCAGTCTGCAAATTTTGGCCTGTGGAGGAACAGTCAACAACAGTCAATGGTCCAACTGCTCAGAAAATTTCAGTCAACTCAACCCTAAATTCGACCTTCCATAATTAGTCAAACTCAGTCAAAACAAGTCCAAAATATCCTTCTGCAATTTGGTCAAACTTCCACAATCAACCTGCAATCAAACCCCAGCTTCAGCGTGCAGTCAAATCTAGTCAAAGTGCCTTGAACAATTCGATCAAAGTATCCTTCAACTCAACCTCCAAGACAATCAAAAGATTCGGTCAAAGTAGTAGAAGATAACCCAATCAAAATAAAATCAACGCTGGTCAACGCAGTCCCAAGACAGAAAAGTCAATGCAAGTCAAAACAAAACTCTCTCTCTCCTTCGCACGTGTGAACTCAACTTGCAATTTCAGAGATGATTTGATGCTTGATGTGATGTCCAAATGAGAGGTCAACAAGGTCAATTTATATGCGACTTTGGAGGGTCAATTTTTTTTTCTTTTTGGGGTTGACTTGGTCAAGGGTCAATAATTAAGTTTTCTCCATTGATTTTAAAGGTGAAATTCGGAACATAGTTGCCAATTTTCAACACAAAGTCGTTCTCACTCTCAAGCGGTGTGCATTGCTTCCTTGCGGCATGTTGACCACTAAAGTTGCATTTGAAGATTTTTTGAAGACTCCATGCCCAAAAGGACATTTCAGAGCATTCCTGCACTTTCAAATCACTTAGAGTTCCAAAGTTCATCAAGGCTTTTAAGCCCCTTTCTTCTCTCTTTCTTCATTTTGTACTTAGATTTTGCAATCCTGCAGGGATATTGTAAAAATGATGCTAGCATGATGAATAAAGTCATGTAACAGGCCTAGGTAGCTTGGGACTTTACTATCAAGTGAGTTCACTCTATGGAGTTATTTTCACTTAACTAATTATTCATGTTTTTTAACACTAAATACCTAGTTGAGTTTTTTCTCCTAGATATACCCCCAACACCGGAGTGCAGCTTGATGGTAGACCCTTGGTTGAGTCCTAGTTTCTAGAGTCAATGTTTACCATACTAGATTACTTGTAATTTCACGGAATTTGATTAGGTCTAGGGGTCATTTTTTAATTGTTAAAAATTTCTTGCATGACGGGATTTTTAATACATTTTTAATGTAAATTGTAGTAAGTGATGTCTAGAGAAGTAGCGGGTATGAATAATCAAAATTAGACCTTTACACCTCAACTTTCTACTAAGACACACTTTGGGGGTCATAAAATATTTTTTACCACTCAAACCCCACTTTTCCTAGGTCTGAGGGAAAATGTGGCAATAAATTAGCTAGAAAATAAATAAATGAGAGAAAATAAAGATTCTCTCCAAGTCAAAGATGCTCAAAAATAAAGTGGAAATTCACCGAGAGATAAAGTCATGTCCAAAAGTGATGTGGACTCCACCTATGCCCAACAAACAAGCAAATGGCATGTGCTCAAATTAGAGGGCGAATTCTCTAGAAGGGACCACGAGTTCCTCGAGCAACTTGCACTTTTTGAGGAGACAAATCAGGTTCCAAAATTGAGTTAGAAGTTTGGTGGAGATATGATTGGATTCACTTGAGATGAGGTGGAGAGTGGTCTCCTACCACTCCACTTCACCTATACGCATCTTCCTCTCCAACTTCCACGAGTTCCTCAATCAAGGATTGTGCAGATCGTCTTGGGAAGTTCGAATTGCATGATGGAGATCTTGGTTGGTTACATTGGGATTGTCACTTTGCCACTTGGAGATGAGCTCTCTCATTGGGATTTGATCCCATTTGCCTATTTAAATGAGCCTTGGGATCCTTATTGTATCATCAAAAAACGAGTTATTGTGCTTGGAGAAACTCTGCAAAAAATTGTATTCACTTCTTTTATATGCAAATAAATTAAAGACTTTGGGGGTTCAATTTGGTGTGGTCTTATCCTTCCATGTTTGTGAGGTAATATTCTTTCAACTATTACCTCTAAGCATATAACTAAAAGCATATAAGTTCCAATTGTATGATACATTCTCTACTAACCTGAAGCCAGTCCCAATCAAAGGAGAGTGTGTCATACCACTCTTACTAACCCGAAGTTAGTTCCAATCAAAAGAGAGTGTCTCATACCACTCTTACTGACCCGAAGTCAGTTCCGATCAAAAGAGAGTGTCTCATACCTCTTACTAACCCGAAGTTAGTTCCAATTGATCCCAGATCAATATCGGTCATCCTAGCATAAAGAGTACGCTAGTACACAAATCATCCATCAGTAGTACTATGGTCCCTATTCTTATTTCCCTACTCATTGGCCAGATGAGAGGTACTTCCCATGAGTCCCAGACTGCATGGCTAAGATGTCTCAACAGAAGAAGGATGAACCACTCATCCTGCCTACATGTCGCCAAGGGGTATCGAGGGGAAGGCTGAACCACTCACCCTGTACACAGCAAACCACTAGGGGAAGGTTGAACCACCCACCCTATAGTTGCTCATCGCTCCAAGAAGTACCCAAAGCCCCCCGGAGCTCCCAGAGCTCAATGTCTGTCTCATACAGGACCCTCATAAGAGGGTCTCTCCATGACTCCAAGTTGTCCTCGAAAGGTGAAGAACTTGACCTTCCCCAGGGGCTTTGTCAGAATATCGGCGACTTACTCATCAGTCCCAATGTGATGGAGCCTTATTGCTCCTCGTTGTATCATATCCCGGATAAAGTGGTACCTGATATCTATATTCTTGGAGCGATCATAAAACACAAATTCTCTGATAATCGGATCCCACTTTGGTTGTCGCAAAGGATCATAGTGGTATCCAGCACATGTCCAAACAGCTCATTGAAGAGCTTCTCAACCAGACAGCGTCACAGGAGGCCATACTAGCAATTATGTATTCAGCCTCGGCAATGCTCAAGGAAACCGATTTTTGCTTCCTGCTCATCCAGTATATCAAAGTAGAACCCAAAGAAAAAAAAAACATCCAAAAGCGATTTTGCGATCCACCACACTGCCAACCCAATCAGCATCAAAATAACCATGCAGCCTCACATCTCCGGCAGTGTATATCAGTCCATGAGTGATTGTGCCCCGAAGATATCTCAGAAGATTCTTGGCACCAATCCAATGTATATGATGAGACTCAACCATATATTGGCTCAATGTGTTAACTGCAAAATATATGTCCGAACGGGAGTTCACCAAGAACATCAGTGCTCCTATGAGTTGACGATACTCAGAAGCATTTCCCAATTCAGGTCCAGTAGCACTACCACATAACTTCATAAAGTTAAGTTCCATCGAAGTAGTCACAGGCTTGCAGTCCACCATCCCAAATCTTTCCAATATCTTCACAGCATATTTTCCTTGAGAGAGGAAAATTTCACCTGGCTTTTGTCAGACCTCCAACCCTAGGAAATAATGCATCGGTCCTAGATCCTTCATCTCAAATTCAAAAGCCAACTCCCTCTTACATTTGTGAATGAGAGGGTTTGCACTTCCATCAGCGCCATGCTTGATTTTGTAGAGCCACTTAGAGGTGACAACTGATTTTTCCTAGGGTCTAGGGACCACATCCCAGACATCATTCTTCATAATTGACTCGTATTCTTCATTCATAGCATCCTTCCATACTTGATGCTTCACGGCTTATTCGAATGATGAAGGCTCACTTTGAATGATAGTGCTCATGGCAGTCAAATATCCTTGATACTTGTTTGGCTTCTTGCTTTCATGGAAAGTCCCCCTTGGTGCAATGTGTCTCTCGGCATCTTCGAGAGTCTCCCTAAGCCATGAGGGTCTCCTTTTGGAGGAGGAGGGCTCATGAGGAGGAGGATTAATAAGATCCATAGGTTTACCAACATCAGGCATCGTTTCGTCTTCTTTTGCACCCTGATTTCCAGTGTCAGCTTCTTTGTCCTTCCTTAGGATAGGAAGGTTGTTGATCTTCCTGAGAGCCATATCTTCGTCAAAGGTGACAACATGAAATATCTCAACTTCCTTTTGACCAACCACATAAATTCTATATCCCTTAGAATTTTCACTATAACCCACAAAGATTCATTTCTTCCTAGATGCACCCAATTTGCTTCTTTTCTCTTTCGGCACATGAAAATATACGGGACTTCAAAAAATTCTAAAATGAGAGACATTGGGTTTCTTACCAGTGAACATTTCTTCGAGCGTCTTGGAGTCCAATGCTTGATGAGGGCATCGGTTTTGAACATACACAGCGGTATTTGCAGCTTCAGCCCATAGGAACTTCAGAAGGCCTTGATCATGAAGCATGGCACGAACTGCTTCTACAATAGAGCAATTCCTCCTTTCAGCCATACCATTCTACTCAAGAGTGTATGTCGTTGTAGTCTCCCTCTTAATGCCAGCTTCTCTACAATAATCTTGGAATTCATTGGATTCGTACTCAATCCCATTATTAGTCCTCAATATCTTGATTTTCCTCTCGGATTGGTTTTTGATCAAGGCTTTGGAGTGTCAGAACCAGGTGAACACTTCATCCTTCTCCTTCAAGAAGTAGATCCAGGTCTTGTGAGAAAAATCATCCGTAAAGGTGAGATAATATAAGTATCTTCCCAAAGAGTTTATAGGCATCATACCAGATATGTCGGAGTGGATCAATTGCAATATCTGTGGTCTTGCTATTACTTGAGGGGAATGGTCCCCTTGTAAGTTTTCCTTCGACACATCCCGAACATGCACCTTCATGCTCCATTTTGAACTCGAGCATACTGTCACCATCTATCTCACATTAGGTAGGGCCTTATAATGAAGATGGACAAACCTTCGGTGCCATAGTTCAGATTCTAGAGATGTGTCGCAAGACATGGCTCCCAATGGACTTCCTCCAACTTGATATAAAGTGCCAATCCTGAACCCAAGAGTAAAAGCATCTTTAAAATTTCTTTTCCAAACACATACCTTTCCATCGATGAATGCCACCTTGAATCCTTTGTCCTCCATGCCTGAAATGGACACCAGGTTTTTCTTGAGATCAGGGACATATAGTACTTCTTGCAAATGAATAGTGTTACCTTGATTCAATTGAAGGGTAACATTCCCTACTCCCTTCACGGGATACGTGGCATCGTCTCCAAGGATGATCTCCAAGTTTCTCTCCTTTTCTATCAGATAAAAGAGGGCTTCCTTGTATCCAGTGAAGTGCCTTGAGGCACCACTATCAATCAGCCAATTTCCCAAAGTGTCCGGAGGAGAGGCGGTGGAGAGGGCCGATATAAGATAGTACTATTTTTGCTTATTGTTAACAACATTTGATTCTTCATATCTAGAGTTCCTTGATTTCTTGGAGGGTCGACCATTTCCTTGATGTCCCGCATTACTTTTTCCTTTGCCATTGGACCTGCCATTCCTTTGATCGTTGTTGTTGAAGTTGCCCCCGGAATGATTATGATCATCATCATGGGATGTGTCCCTTCTATTTGGACACTCCCTTGCATAGTGGCCAAACTTATTGCAAACAAAACACTTGCCCTTCCTTCCTCCCTTAGATCCAGGCTTTCCATGGAAATTACCTTTAGAACCTGCATTATTCCTACTTTTCGCGAGCAGAGAATGCAGCGAGGTTGCTTCTATTAGAAGGCATTTCTTGCTCCACCATTCTTGTTTTTTCTTGAATGCATCTCGACATCAATTCTTCAAACCTTGGAATTCGATTATTGTTGAGGACGGTGGTTCTAAATATATACCACTCAAGTGGGAGTCCTCCAAGGGTGGTGAGAGTAAGTTCCGTCAGGAATGACTTCTCCAATCGAGAGTATATCATTCTTGATCTCAGTAATCCTCAAGAAATAGGATTGAATATCTCATCATTTCCCTTCTTAATATCTTTCAACTTATTCTTGAGAAATAGAATTTAATTAGCATTACTAACCTTGAACATGCTGACCAACCAGTGGTAGATCTCCTTGGAGGTCTTCAATTCGGAGATGTAGGCCACCAGATGCTTGTCAATGGAATTCCTGATAATCTTCTTTACTTTGACTTCAGCCCTATTGTACTTGGTCTTCGCAGTAGTCGGTGCATTTGAAGGAGGTTCAAGGATTTTACCCTGCACATAGTCCATCACTTCTTTTTCTTCCAAGGTCAAATCAAGAGACATCTTCCATCCATGATAGTCAGATTTATCATGGAGCTTGTCTTCAGCCGGAAAGTAGGATGAGGAACCCATTGAACCTTTTGTCCTTGTCCAACTGTCTTTGGTGATTGCTCTTTCACTCTTGCTTGGGCTTTGTCTTCACCTCAGCTCTGATACCATGTTAATTTTAGGCAACAATGGTATGTTCTATGCTTTAGAGCAAT
>APFE030302258.1:24796-41998 GCA_000404065.3 Pinus taeda
ACTGTCTTTGGTGATTGCTCTTTCACTCTTGCTTGGGCTTTGTCTTCACCTCAGCTCTGATACCATGTTAATTTTAGGCAACAATGGTATGTTCTATGCTTTAGAGCAATTTTACTTCAATTTCTTTATTATCCCAGTATCAATATTTAGATTAGCAATCACATCAACATGATAGTAAAATGCAAATAGAACATAAACAGAAACAGTAGAAGACAAGGCAAGACAAGAGGACACAAGATGTGGCACCAGCCAGGGACAAACCCCAATGTGGGGAACCCTTGGTCAAATCTTCTTTTAGTCTTCAATAGTTCAGCAGAGAGAGATAGTACAATTTACAAATTTGATAATTTATAACAGAAGCCAAAGAGCCCTAACCAGAAAAGTCAACACTAGTCAACAGGGCAGATTTGACCCTTAGCAAATTGGTCAACTTCAATCAACTTCAGCCTCCAAACAGCAAGATAAAGCAGTGCTCAAAATAGTCAAATTCAGCCTAGTCAAAATCTGGTCAACAGCCCCCTGCGGTCAGCCCTAGCTGCAGTCAACGCTGGTCAACTGTCAACGTTTAGGATGAATATATTCTGAGCCTACATAAGTTTCTTGGTCGACCTTGACAATTTGACCATAATCAAAATAAATCCTTAACTTCATTTGTACATGTCAGAATCGAATGATCATTAGACCAATCCTCTCGGAGAGAGGAATCCAAGAAAAATATCAGCTATCATCAATAAGATGACCCATGTGGAGTTTAGCCCTAGTTGCCAATTTTAACAATTATGCTTAGAGGTAAATTATTAATGCAACTAGACTTAGAATGCTTGTGCAAGGTGTATGAATGATTCTTAGGTTAAGATTGTTTAATGTTTAAGTACTTTAGTTATGATTAGCTTCTATGAGAAGTGTACTTAATGATAAATGGAGAGACAATCTTATCACCAAGAATGTGTCAATTATCAAGTGCCAATGTTAAACAACAGATGGTAGCAAATTTAAAACACTTATCCAATGATGACAATTACTTGCAACAATTTAAAATCTTCAAGATATTTAAACAAAGTAAATGCCAATAATGATATTATGTCACTATTAAGAGATGCTCACGTAGGATGATTTACCAAAATATACCAATGCTCAAGATAGACAATAAAATTATCAAAGCCTCTTAAGATATGATGTCAAAATATGTTTAGCAAGTATCCAATTATTCTTTTAGCAATGTTCCTTTAGATGCTTAACACAATAATGCCAATCAGATGCCAAGATACTTAAGAGAAAGAGAGATACTTCAATGTTAATTAATTGAGTTTCAGTGCCTAAAACAACTTAAACCATCCAACAAGAATAGAGCTTAGATGTGTAAGTGCTCATTCAGTGATTTTAGTGCTAAGTTAATGATCTTGGAGCTAACACAAGACTAATAAGTGTTAGATCCAATAGCATAAATCTTCTCCACAATGAACTATTTAGAGCATGAAACAATGAAAAAACACTTATGTGACTTACAGTTTACTGTTAAGATAGATTTAGGGCAGCAGTAAGTAAATCACTCTAAATTCAAGAAATGACAAGTATGTAAGAACCAAATATGAGCAATGAAACACCTAATGACTTGCCAAGCGAAAATATGAGATGGCCAACCTTATTATAATGTGTTATTCAATGTTATATCAGATCTAAAAACACTTATGAGAGCAGTAAGAAAAGTATGAAAATAGTGAGCTATCAATGCAATAATTTCTGCCCCAAAATATCAAACAATTTCTAGATGCCAAAACAAGTTTGCCAAACTGAAATTTTGAGTTAACAAGCACCCATTGTAATGTAGCTTCAGATTATATCAGATCTGATTAGACTTTTATGCAGAGATATCAGTCATGAAATCAGTTAGTATTATGCCCAAGAAACAATGCCCAATTTACCAAATGACTAGTAAGTTTTTACCATGAAATTCTTAATGTATTTGGGAAATTTATTTATGATTTTTAGAGCAATTAGATTTAAATTTATCCACTGTTATGAATGTATTCAGAGAATTGTAGAAAACAGTGAGAGAAATCGAGGATTTAGAGATCAAACCCTAGGCCCAAGGCCTTGAAGATTGCTTGCCCAAGTTGCCAAACATTTTCCAATGGATAGGCCCCCTGAAAACACAAGATTTTGCCAATTTATCCTGCAAAACCCACCGATATTCAGTCCCAGAAATTTCAGAGATGGAATGAAGGCAATAGAGGGCTAGGAAGAGGGCTAAAAAGGAGAGACAAGCCCTAGAAGGCTAGATGCTAGCGCTGCCAAGGCCAGAAAGAGATCACGAATTGGGAAAAGGCCTAATCGGCCTGTCGTTAGGCAAAGGGACGCCCACAAGGGGCTGTCGTACGCCCCACAAGGGCTACGGCCTAGGGAGACGAGGCCTTGGAGGCCTGCTACAAGCCCTTAGGGGTTGCGGCTTGGAGGAAGGAGGAGAAATAAGGTATGAGGGAGGAGGAAAGGGAGGGCCGAGAGGAAATGAGGGTCGAGGAGGGAGAGCGGAGGGATAAGGAGGAGGACAGAGGACTGAGTGAGGCAGAGCGGAGGAGGATGGAGAGGATCGAGGGGAAAACAGAGGAAGGAGGAGGCAGGGCAGGCCTACGACAAGGTTGCCAAGAGGGAGAAGAGGGCAAGCCAAGGCCCCTAGGGCCTGCAACTAGGCCTAGGGGGCCAAGAAAGGCTGACGGTAGCCATTGGAAGGGCCACGCTAAGGCCACCAAGACCAAAATAGGCCTGCGGCCTAGTGCTGGACGGCATAAAAAATTTGTGGTTAGGCTAGGAAGGCCAGACAGATAGGGTTATGGGGACACTGGGTCTAGAAGGCATAAAAAAATTGAAACCCTTGCCAAGAATCAAAACTTGCTTCAGATCTTCACTATTCACTCCAAATTCTTTAGTTGTTGGTCCTACAAAAAAAAATTAGAGGCTAGATCTACCTCTAGTCCAGCTCTTTTCCTTTGATCTCACCTGTACAAATAAATTTACAATATCCCAAAACCCCAAAATATACAAAAAATTCAAAGAATCTCAAAACTCCAGATGCAAGCAAGGGTTGGAAAATAAAATAATTATACAAAATATACAAGTGTACAATGCTTAGAGAAATTTTGAGAAATATATTTTTGTAGATTTTGACTATGGTTAAATGTATTTCAAAAGATAAATGCCAAACCACAGCCCTAGTGAAGTTAGAAAACCATAAAAAATATTCAGGATCCAAACATAGTCAGTTTGTGCCCACAGTTTGTGAAATCAGAGCCTAAGGGCTAGGGAAGCTGCAAACACTATATAATTTCTCCAGAATAAACCACTAGAACAACAATGAACCGGATCACGTAAGATAAGCCCAAAACTTATCAATAGAATGTTCCTATCATCTACAATGAAATAATGATTTAATAAAAATTTAAAGCACAATATTAGAATGCTTGTACCCAACACATACCACAAATCAATAGATCAGAGACACCATGAACTGCACCCCAAAGTCTTTTATTATGATTATTCAAAACGTTCCCAGCAGGACAGTAGCTTTATATCAGCTTTACAGAGTTACATTTGTTGAAGAATCTAGGACAATGAGATGTAGAGTGATTCTTCGGGACTAGATAACAATTTGTGAAGTCTTTTTACAATTTGTCTTTGTTAGCTTAATCTTCTTCTTCTCTTATTAATGTGTGTGTACTTCATCAAACTGTTATCAAAAATATAAAACAAGAACACAAGATATTGGCTCTCTGTCAGGCCAAAACCTCTCTTCTCTTGAGAGGAAAACCCTTCGGTAAGTTTTCTCTTATTGAAGCTTCTTTCTTGATCAATGCCAAACCCTAGACCCTTGACTAGAAGATCCTCCAAGCACAAGTCAAGTCCTTCCTTTTCTCTGCATTATGTTTCCCCAACACTTTGTCCACCTTCTTCCAGCACTTCGTTATCCGGCACTTCGTCCTCCTTCCGACACTTCGTTCTTCCTTCCACTGTTAGTAGTCCTTCTAGAAGAGACACTTATCTTTTGTACTTAGTGAGATCCTTCACCTAAGGATACTCCTTCGTTCTCTTGACCAACAGAATTCCTTCTTGATGTATAGTTGTAGGCTTTGTGTGACAACACTACAGCCCTAATTCTCGCACGTGTGAGAGGTCTTGTTGATGTTATATGGCTCCTCTTTCCTTCGCTTGAGATCCTTCCTTCTTTGCTTGGATAGGAGGCCTAGTAGGCCTAGTTTGTAGCCCAAACGATGAGGTATGTTGGGAGGTGACTTGCTGCTGTCCTATCTACAGATAGCCCTTCCTTTTCTTCGCACGTGTGGTTGGTATTGGCCCTAAAACAGTCCCAAAACCTTCGCTCTTCCTTCTTGCTTCTTCGCTGCAGTAGAGGCTCCTTCTTCGTCCCTTTCTTAGTGTCTTTTTCGGTCCTCTATCTTCATTGATTTCAGAGTGAGTTGCTTGTCATTTGAGGGAGTGAACAGCCTCTATATATAGAGGATTGTCCCTCCTTTAGGCTGACTTGTAGGCCGACTTGACTTCCTTTGCTTCGATGGGTGCTTTTAATGGTCCCATTGCTTCTTTTGATGGTGTCTTTGCTAGGAGGAGACTTGACTTTGCTTGGAGGTGTCTTCTTTGACTCTTATACATAAATATACATAATGTAACATACCCTTAAGGTCTTCAACATAATTCTTTTGACTCTTTGACTCACCTATAGCACTTTAACATGTGCTAGACCTACATCAATGAGCAAGAAAATCATTGACATATATTATAAAAATAATATTTCTTTTCTTGAATAAATACAAATATCAAAAGTACATTTATGAAGACCGAACCTAGTTACATTTTCTTCAACACTCCCTCTTAACTAGGGAGGTATTCATACAACATTACAAGGTGTTTGGTTATTATCAATCTTGAATAATTCACATAAGAGAAACTGGATTAGCAATCCATTTGTCATAGCATCATATTAACCAACATTGTATCAACAGCAAGGGCTTGACTAACAATTCTATCTCTCAATAGATCAGAGCACAATGTTGGCAAGACCAATTACTTATAGACACCTTACTCATTGTCTCTTAAGGTACATACCCACCCGGGTGTTCACTGAGTATGACCTTCTAGGACTATTCTTATCTTGGGTTCCCATCCCTCAAAGAATATCGGTCCTCTTGCCTACTCTTCTCTTGGATGCCCTACACATCCTCAAAGAGTATCGGATGCCAGATGATTACCCAATCCTCCGATTCTTTCTTCCCAAGTGAAGACAAGAATGTTGTGTCTATCTCTTCTTCTCAATTGAGGAAGACATGCTCAAGTATCCTCTGACAAGGTACTTGTCCAAGTTCCTTTGTAATTGGGAACTTGTTATAACTCCCTCTTGGCTAGGGACTTGTCCATTCATCAGCAACTTCTTCTTTGTGGGTCCTCCAACTGCTTGATCTCCTTCTTTCCTTTGATGTCACGAAGTCTTTATTTGAACTTCTTCCTGGTAGGGCACCATCCATCGATCACTTTCCTTCTTGGTTAGTCATGTCATTGCTTCCTTCGTGGAAAGTGGCCTTCTTGTCATATATCAGGTTCCCTTGTCATCTGGTCATTCTTTGTCATCTCGTCTATACTTTGGACTACTCTTCACATGGATGCTTCTTGCTTGCTCCCATGCTTTGATCTAGTAGCCCTTCATGACTTCATCCTAATATTTCTTCAACATTAAATGGTGCTTTTGTTGGATGGTTTCTTCATCATGACATCTTTGTAGAGCAAAATCAGTTATCTGCACCTTTCATATCTCTAATGCCTTCATAGGTGTCAAGGGTCCTTTGATCTTTTTCTTTCTTTGCCAGAGTTGTCATGCCTTTTCTCGAGAGATGTCTTCAAATTATCTTGTCAGATAGTGATTATTGGTGATCATGGTGTTCTTCACATGCTTGATATCTTTCTTCATTTGCTTCTTCTTCGATAGATTGGTCAACCACTTTCTACTCCTTGTGAGAGCACTTCTTCATTGCTTGCTTCTACGACTAGTCAGCATTTCTTCTTTACTTGCTTCTTAGTTAGCAATCTTATACTCCTTATGTGAGTATTTTCTTTTGTTGACCTTCATTGCATTGTAGTACATGCCTTCGAGCATGTCATTGGTGAAAGAGATTCTTTCCTACTTGATCATGTTATAGAACTATTCCCATGACTCAATAATATATAAATGATAACATAACTAAACTTTGATGCATACATACCTCATCTTGATTCTCCTTTGATCATCTTGACTTTATTTGATTATTCATGGTGTGGCCCTTCTTGCTTCATCTTAGCTTGCCTGCACATCATCCTTTTCTTGAATCCCATGAATGGGACTTCACAATGAGACATCTGCTTCTTATTCTTGAATCTTCTTTTGAAGATTCCATCTAAGGATCTTGAAGACCCTTATTCTGTACATGTTTCTTTCTTTTGATGATGGAGGCCTTCTAAGATTCTTGCTCATGATCAATTTTCCTTTCATAGTGGATGAGGTCCTATACTAGGGATGTTTCTTCTATATGAATATCTTGAGCTATATCTACCATGCTCCTATATTCTAGAAGATATATTTTTAGCCATGCATTCTATTCTATTCGTACATGCTCCTATACTACTCAAAACTTCTAAAAAAAGACTTAAGCAATGAGGTTGACTTAGTCATAGTAGAGATCTGGAGGATCTTCCTTCTTTTGCTTCTTGTCTTCTTCTTTTATTTCTTGAGTTAAATGAGCTCCTTCCCTTTTTCTATTGTTGGTGTTGTCCTTCTTAAGTTTATGACAATTCCTTTTGTAGTGTCCATATTCTTGGCATCCAAAACATTGGATTTTGGACATGTCTTTGTTGTTTGTTCTTCGTGGACCAAATTTGCCAAATTTTCCCTTTCTCTTGGCCATGGTAGCAAATGCTCACTCCTTTGATCCCACATCTTCCTTAGCTTTGAGTCTGGATTCCTTTGTCTTGCATAGAGACCACATTTCACTTAGTGTGGTAGCTTCCTTCTTGGCATACATGCTTGATGTGAGGTTACCCCAGAACTCGAGTAGAGTATTGAGTACTACAGTTGTCATTTCTTTGTCAGACATGACTTCCCCTAGCTCTTGAAGTTGATCCCTCATCTCAGAGATTTTCATGAAGTAGGGAGCTATTCCTTCCTTTGTTATCTTCATCTTGTACAATTCATTCCTTAGAGATACTTCGCTAGTTCTAGATACCGAGAATAGCTCTACTAGCTTATCATAAATTTCTTTTGATGTCTCAAATTTGGAGATATAAAGAATGAGAGAGTCCTTGATAGATTCTATTGGAATCCTTTGAGCTCTTGTCTCATCCTTACAATACTTGGCTAAGGCTTGAGTTTGTTCCTTAGCAGGGATAGTGATATTCCCTTTGATATGTTCTAGAAGTTCATTCTCCTTGAGAAGTAGATCAGTCCTCTTCTTCCATGCAAGATAGTTATTGGTACCTACCAATTTGTTGCTTTCCTTGCAAAAAGACATTGATGTATATTTAGAAGGGAACATATACTTACTTGATAGATTTTGAAATGTAGTTGACTTTTTTTCTCCTTGAAGTCTTGATGACTTGCTTTCCTTGAATCTTGATGTTCCTCAAGATGTTTTCTCCAAGTGGGCTTGCTTGATGATGAGACTTGCTTGATGATTTGTTGCTTGATGCAAGTCCCTCTTTGATCTGCTCTTCTTTGTAGGTGCCTTTATATAAGGTTCTTCTTCTAGCTTTGTAGTCTACCCTGATGAATGATAGATGATAGACCTTCCTGTCCTTGATGTGATAGAGACTTCTTGGCTTAATGCTTCAACTTTTGTAGATGCCCTTCCTTGATGATAGTTCTTGAGATGCCCTTTCCTTGATGTGTCACCTTAGCTCTAATACCATGTTGAAGAATCTAGGGCAATGAGATGTAGAGTGATCCTTCAGGACTAGATAACAATTTGTGAAGTCTTTTTAAAATTTGCCTTTGTTAGCTTAATCTTCTTCTTCTCTTATTAATGCATGTGTGTGTACTTCATCAAACTGCTATCAAAAACATAAAACAAGAACACAAGATATTGGCTCTTTGCCAGGGCCAAAACCTCTCTTCTCTTGAGAGGAAAACCCTTCGGTAAGTTTTCTCTTATTGAAGCTTCTTTCTTGATCAATGCCAAACCCTAGACCCTTGACTAGAAGATCCTCCAAGCACAAGTCAAGTCCTTCCTTTTCTATGCACTATGTTTCCCTGGCACTTTGTCCACTTTCTTCTGGTACTTCGTTCCCTGGCACTTCGTCCTCCTTCCGGCACTTCGTTCTTCCTTCCATTGTTAGTAGTCCTTCTAGAAGAGACACTTATCTTTTGTACTTAGTTAGGTCCTTCACCTAAGGAAACTCCTTCCTTCTCTTGACCAACAAATTTCCTTCTTGATGTATAGTTGTAAGCTTTGTGTGACAGCACTGCAGCCCTAATTCTCGCACGTGTGAGAGATCTTGTGGATGTTATATGGCTTCTCTTTCGTTCGCTTGAGGTCCTTCCTTCTTTGCTTGGATAGGAGGCCTAGTAGGCCTAGTTTGTAGTCCAAACAATGAGGTATGTTGAGAGGTGACTTGCTGTTGTCCTAACTGCAAATAGCCCTTCCTTTTCTTCGCACGTGTGGTTGGTGTTGGCCGTAAAACAGTCGCAAAACCTTCATTCTTCTTCGTTGCACTAGAGGCTCCTTCTTCGTCCCTTTCTCGACTTCTTTTCCGTTCCTCTATTGTCACTAATTTCAAAGTGAGTTGCTTGTCATTTAAGGGAGTGGACAGCCTCTATATATAGAGGATTGTCCCTCCTTTAGGCTAAATTTTAGGCTGACTTGACTTCCTTTACTTCGATGGATGCTTTTAATGGTGTCATTGCTTCTTTTGATGGTGTCTTTGCTAGGAGGAGACTTGACTTTGCTTGGAGGTGTCTTCTTCGACATATACATAATGTAACATACCCTTAAGGTCTTCAACATAATTCTTTTGACTCTTTGACTCACCTATAACACTTTAACATGTGTTAGACCTACTTCGATGAGCAAGAAAATCATTGACATATATTATAAAATAATATTTCTTTTCTTGAATAAATACAAATATCAAAAGTACATTTATGAAGACCAAACCTAGTTACATTTCCTTCAACAACATTAGCCAAACATCAAATGGCTTGAGACACAAATGACCTCTAATTTATAGATAAATCCTCCAAGTGGAAAATAACAGATAGTTGGCTTGATCCTTGTCAAAATAATCTTGGTCGTTGATAAATCTTTGATGATCTTTTAATCTCTGTCGTCGAAATAATTATTTTTGAGGAATTTTCGAATTTCTCATTAAACCCATCTTTTATTAGCTCAAAAATAACTATTTTGAGCTAATTTCCTCAAAAAATTGACTTTGAAATGACCACCAAGGCCCAAGGGTCCAATTTTTCTTGAAATTTCCAATATTCTCTTGGTGGGGGACCTCCAAAATTTAATTTCTTTAAGACCCGTGAAATTTTCCACTTGGAGATTTTAATTTCTCTAACAATTTGATTTTTTACTCTAATTAATTAATTTTTTGGCTTTGGATTAATTTATTTTTGCCAGAAAAAATAAATTAATTGACACTTGAGGGGATTAATAATTTAATTATTTTTCCACCCTCAAATATTTTAGCCAGGGTGTCTAAGTATGAGGGACCATACATTAAAATAATTTTTACATAAGATTTTAGCTAATTCAACCCTCAAAGGGGGAATACCCGTTCGTTATAGACCCTCTGTTAAAATTGGCAACTAGAACCAAACTCCATGTGGCTCATCTTATTAATGGAAGCTGATATTTTTTTTGGATCCCTCTCATCGAGAGGTGTAGGATTGATCTAAATATCATCTGATTCCGATAGGTATTCATGGAGATATGAATTTATTTGTGTTATGGGACAATTTGTCAAGGTCGGCCAGCAACAAAATAAACCCCACTTGTGCTCAACGTTTTAGTATAAATAGAGGTGGCCTTCAAGTCATTTCAACACACTTGGGATCTCTTCCTCTCTACTTGTCTTTGGGTTTTAGTAGGAAGAGAGATCCTAAGGGATAACATTACCCTAATCTAGAGGGTAGAAGCCAGAACTGCCGGGAATAGTCGAAACTACCGGGAATAGCCGGAATTGCCGGAACTACCGGAACTGCCGGAACTACCAGGAACTACCAAAACTGCCATGAATAGTCGGAATTGCTAGAACTGTTGGAACTATCAGAAACTGTCAGAACTGCTGGGAAAAGCTGGAACTGTCAGGAATAGCCGGAATTGTCGGAACTGCCGAAACTGCCAGGAACTACCAGAACTGTCGGGAATCGTTGGAATTGCCGAAACTGCCGAGAATAGCTGGAACTGTCGAGAACAATCGGAACTGCCAAAACAGCGAGGAAAGCTGATGCAGAGGGCAGAAGTCGGAACTGTCAGGAACTGTCGGAACTGCCGGGAACTGCTGAAACTATCAGAACTGCCGAGAACAGCCGAAATTTCCGAAACAGCCAAAGCATCTGTCTCCGAAGGGGAGCAGCATGCAAGTGACAAGTAATTAACATTGGGACAGTTGTATGGTACTTAGCAGCAAATACACCAAGCATGCAATGTTACAGCTAGCATGCAAAGGTCAAGCAAGCTAGGGACAACAAGCAAGCAAGATGCAGCCAGCACATAGGTCAGTATGGCAACATGGTGCAACAATGGCACATAATGCAATACAGTGATGGGTACAGTCATGATTAATGAAGCGTGATGAGATGTAGCATAGTGATGATGGGTGCAGCGCGGTGAAGTGCAGCACGATGACGAAATGCAGCACAACGACAGGTGAAGGAGTCACCTTGGAGAATCAGTTTAAGTAGCATGTCTTCAACTGATCTCATGTATCATCTTCTTAGAAATGATCTATGCTCTTATCTAGATAAGTCAAAGTGTTGACTTCTGTTGTAAACGTACTATCTCTCTCTCTCTCTACTGAACTATTGAAGAACATATAAGAAGAATTGATAAAGGGTATCCCCACATTGGGGTTTGTCCCTGACTAGCGCCACATCTTGTGTCCTCTTGTCTTGACTTGTCTTCTGTGATTTATGTTTATGTTCTATCCGCAGTTTACTTTAATGCTAATGTGATTGCTAATCTGGAAAAGATATTGAGCTAACTGTGAAAATTGAAATAAATTGCTCTAAGCATAGAACATACTTAAAATTAACACCCTCAAATAATTTACCCAATTTTGCGACACAATATGATCTAATAGATCAAGTGACTTATAATAAAATAATTTGGCCAATTAACTTAAATTATTCCCAAATCACTCTTACATAAGACTCGACTAAAACACTAGGACTCACCTAAGATTTTGACGATAAATTCCACCCTAGCTTTGGGGTGAAATTGCAATAACCCAAACGGGGTTTTGACTAATTTTGCAGAAATCTAACTCACCCATAATTTTTCCATAAAATACCATTCATTTAATAGAAAAATTCCATGTAAAACATAACCAATAGAGTGCATGCAATTCAATAACACAAGAAGTAAGAATAATCTCAGCTTTCATTATAATAAATAACTGAAAGAGTGTACATGATGATATAACTAAAATAGTTGAGATAGATAATTTGGTCTCCAAAACTCATCTACTCCAATGCTGAAAACCAACCCTCCAAAAACTAGACTAAAATGCCACTGCTACACTCTCCTGTGAATTTTGGATGAATTCACCAAGGGGAGATGGGTACTTGCCCAATCTCACTAAGTCACCCGAGGGTTTCAATCTTGGGGCTACCAATGAAGTAGAGAACTGGGTTCTCAAACCTTTCACACAAGAAGAAAGATCAAATCTAAGATGTCCTCCAATGGCCTCCTCCTCTTTTATAAATTTGATGGAGCCCTCTAGAACCTCCTATTTTATTATTATTTTAATCATGGAGCACTTTTCCTTCTTTTTATTCAAATAAATATTATTTTTAATGTGGGAAAAGGGTAAATTGGCCACCATGCCCTTTTCAAGTCACTGAAAATCACTTCCAACCATCCCATCCTGTAGATCTTCTCGTTCTGGTTCCAACGAGCTATTACGCTAAAGTGTTCTGCAAAGTATTCCTCTCGAGACGCCACCTTAAACGTAATTAATTGAGTTAGGGCCAAGAATAACCATGTTTTTCGAAAGTTTTCATAATGCAACGAAATGAAAGGCAAGTCATGCAGATGATGGAACATGCCAAACAAATGCCATCGGATCTCATAGAAACTCCTCAAAACCCCAAACTCTTCAACACTTAGAATAGAATGCACGGAATTTGGCAAGGATATGTCAGTCTGCAAAAATGCAGAACAGGGACAGGAAGGAGTTACAAGGGCGGGAAGGAAGCCAAAAATAGTGGTTGGGACCTGTGCTCTGATACCATGTCAAACCAGGAGGTAACTCCTCAAATCGAATTGTGTTTTTGCATTAAAGTTGATCATAGATATATACATGGAGGGAGAGACTCTTGGGCTTCATCTCCCAGTGTCTCTTCATATTCCAATTCTCCTTATTTTCTATTTACACTTTTACATGGATTTACCTAATCCAAAGATTAGGTGTCAACATATCCTTGTAGAAGTCTTGAGGCATATCAGTAGTCTTTTTTGACGCAAAGTTTTTGAGGGAGATTTGAGCTACTAAAAGCACAATCCAAGGTCTGTTCGAAGGCATATCTAAAGCAAGTTTGTTTTGTCTGCAGAGTTCCATCATATATCTATTCTACATATCTACAGGAACCAAAACCGTGAAGCAGATAGCCTCTCAAAAATGTGTTGCAGCTCCGACCCGGATCATATTATCTTCCAGCAGTTTGAAAATGGCATTGAGATAGGGGAAGGCCTCATTCCTATCTAAGGAGTTATTTTTGTCTACAGGGCTCTATGTCACTCCCCTGTTTTTTCTGGATTGATCCCTAGTGAGTTTTCTTTTGGCTATAATGACTCTTTGTCCAGTATTTTTTTTACTTGACCTATGTTGATTCCTAACTGCCATCAACAGGTATATGACATTGCGTTCCCAGTTCCAGGTTAATTGGACTGAATGGTAACGAATCTCATCGGCAATTGAGAATCCCTCTCTAATATATGTACTTTCTCATTTTATATAATAGAAAGCAGTTTTTTCTATGTGAAAAATCTAAAGCAGTTGATTAAAGGTATGAATTTGAATCTATTTTGTTGCACTGGAGGTCAGAGCTATAGTGGCATACTTATTGGAGCAAATATGAAGTTGAATATGTTTAGGCAGAGATAGCAATGATTTTATATTGTTGTATTTGGGTCACTATCCTTGGTACGAGACCCGAAGAAGTTTTTATTTTATCTTTTATTATAGAGGGTGGCAGGGTGGTGCTAGGCAAGGAAGTTGTAGCTTCCTTCAAGAGGTTGTCGCCTCCTTCAAGTGGGAGTTGGTAATTCTTGGGGTTGTAACTATCTTTTGTTCCTTTGATGTGAGGTTATTGGTTAATTGTTTTGAGGCTTACATTGTTGAAATTTATGAAATATTAATTCACCCCACCCAATATTTCCAACAGGGTTAATAAAGCCACGAAATTAGACCTATGGGTGTTCTTGAAAAATGGGGGTGTTCACAATAGATTTATCCCTAATAAAACTCCCATGGATTAATGCTCTTACCCACAAGCATTTAAAATACATGAACCAACAATCAAAATATTATTCCCTTCATTTTGGAAGGGGAACTTGGAGGACGTATGCAATACTCAGCACATGACCGTTAACCCCTACTCAAGTAATTGTTGAAATATGTAACTAGGGTCGGTCTTCATAAATGTATTTGAGTCACAATGAAATGTATTTATCAAAAGAATGAAGAAAATATTTTTATTATTATTATTATGACTTATTAAAGCATGGGTTTCATGGTTGGGTCATCATGTTTTAGGTCAAAGTCCCCATTAAGGACTTCTAGAATTTATTCTAAGTCATTAGAGTCATTGTCCATTGTAAGAGACCCTTCTTGGACTTTTGAATCATGTAAAAAGAATTAAAATTGAGTCAAATATACTATTTGTCCCCTCCACACCAAGTCAGCCTCAAGGAGATCAAGTCGGCTTCAAGAAGGACAATTCGACCTCACTAGAAGGCTATATATACAAAGCAGTTCGAATTCATTTGGAGCATTCAATGTCTCTCTCATAAGTTCGATATCCAATAACAAGAGGCTGGGAAGTGCAAAGTTAGAAAAGAGTTGGAAAAGGGCTGGAAAAGGGTGCGAAGTTTGGAGAGAAGAAATAAGACATCAAGATCGAAATTTTGGGCCATCTATCTCTCACTCAAGAGGAGTATCTAGGGAGATCGAAGTTTTTCTTTGTCTAGTCGAAGTTGTTGTTGTTGCTACTGCTGCCAGTGGTTGGATCAAAGTTGCTACTGCAAGTTAATGTTATCGAAGTTGCTACTGTAAGGGTTATCATCTACAAGAAGGAAAAGAGGGCTGACTTGGTGTGGAGGAAGTCTTTGTCTAGGTCAAGAGTCTTGGATTATCTCGTGAAACTATTGAAGGAAGAATTGTTGACTGGGTTTCCCCTAAATAGGGGTTTTACCCTGGCAGAGTGCTTACATCTTGTGTCTTGTGTTTTTGTGACCTTCATACACATATAATTTGGTAATTGCTTGATGAAAGATAATATAACAAAGAAGTAAAAGGAAGCCAACATAATTCACAAGTAATTATCAAGAAAGAGAAATCTAACCCTAATTCTACTAGCATTGATTTCTCAACATGGTTTTAGAGCTAAGGTCAAAGAAAATTGAATATCATTTAGTTGGCTTGAAGGAAATGATTACTTCCTCTATGATAAGAATGGGATTCAATATCGCAGGAAGTTGTATCAAGAAGATCTTCTACTACTTATTCAACAAAGTCAAAAGTCAAGGGTTCTTGGTTGCACTTATAGGTTCACTTAATGATGATAATGCATAGATTATTGACAGTGAAGCATCTAGGCATATGACAGGGAAGAGTAAACAACTTCACACTCTATCAAAAGAATCATCTTCTCATACAGTGGAATTGGGAGACAACAAAAGCTATGCTATTAAAGACCCGAGATCGACATCATTGAAGCTGGAGAATGGAGCTAAAGTGAAGAAGGAGGAAAAAGACAGTTTAAGGATATATTGAAAGGAATCTAAGGAACCTCAAGAAGTTGAGTAAAGGATCATATAAGGAGACCGTATAAGGAAAGAAGCTTACTATCTTCAAGGACATTGTCTAACACAATAAAGGGAGAGAACAAATTAGAAGGAGCATCCAATTACAATGCTTGGAAGAAGAGGATAGATCTCATCCTCGAAAAGAATAAAGTCTTGGATCTAGTAAAAGGAAAAGTGAAGAAGTCTACAAAGAAATCAAGAAGTCTAAAGGGCCAAGAAAGAAGGGACAGGGATCAAGCAAACTTTGACAAAGAAGTTTCACCAAAGAAAAACATGATGGAAGGACTTGAAGTCAAAGACTTATTTGCTAAGAACTCTTAGGGACTCTATCCCTTGCATATCCTTCTACTCTAAGTATCCCTCAAGATTGGAGGGAACCCTTACCATGTTATATACCTAGGGGGGTTAATATGGGGTACAAAGGGAGGTACCCAAGGTAATAATGTAATAATGGGATGGGCCATAGTAATAAATAAGGTGGTTAACCCATATCATGTAAGGGACCACAAGTAGTTAGTAATAATGTAATGGGCCCATGGTATTAGTTCGATGGTATGAGGGAACCATGGTAATGACCCATGGTATTGTATGTATAAGGCCTATATAGAGGCTAGAGACTCCACATGGAGAGATGTGAAGGAATAATGTCAAGGAATATTGTATGAATAGGCATATGGCTTATGGAGTGTTCTCCTTCCTTAAGGAGTGAATGTATGCTGTTGCCCTACCTTAAGGGTTTGATCAATAAAGAAGCATTTCTATATTCAGATCTTGGTATCCTTGGGTCTATTTGCATTGTCTATTATTTTCATATTAGATCTATAACAAGTGGTATCAGAGCACTTTCTTGGGCAAAAAAGTGGAGAATTTTTTTTATTTTTTGCAGGATTTCGGGGGCGGCGAGTTTGCAGATCATATCCATACAGTTTGGTGCAAGATCTGCAAAATCTAATTGCAAATCTAGATTCTTTGTGAAAAAATACCCGATTTCAAAAAAAAAAAATCAGCCGAATCGGAGTCCGGATGAAGGAGATATCGTTGATCTAAAAATCAGTGGTGTTGCAGACAATTTTTCGGGGCAACGAGTTTCCGGCGCAGATCTGGATGTCCTGGTGTAAGATCTACAAAATCTAATTGCCGATCTGAATTGTTTGAGAAAAATTACCCAATTTCAAAAAAAAAATCAGTCGAATCGGAGTCCAGATGAGAGAGATATCGCTGATTTAATATCAACGCTTTTTTCAGAATTTTTGGTGACAGGGAAAGTTGCAACGCAGATTTGAAATTCCAGTAACTGGATCAAGATTTCTATCACATGGGCAGATGCAAAATGGTTGTTTCATTTCCAAAAACAGGTCATAATAGGGATTCTGAGCAATATTGACGAAATTGTGGCCATTTCAAATTTTTGCCAGAATATTTTGTGATGGCGGGCCTAGATTAAAAGAACGTGTATAAATTTGATGGCTCTAATCCAGCCAGATGGCTAGCACAAATGGAGCAGTATTTCAATCTGAATTACATCTTAGATAATGAGACTCAACTTATGGTGGGCAGCATGTACTTGGACAATGAAAGATGGCAATGGTGGCAATGGCATCAACGTTCCAATGGAAGGTTTTGACTTGGGACGCCTTCAAAAAAGCTCTTATAGAGCGCTTTGACCATAAATCTAATCTTGTGGATAAGCTCACACAGACAAACACACAACATAGCAAAGATTTTATTTTTACAGGAAAGAAGGAAACTAAGAAACCTAAAGGGTTATTTTCTGCGGGTATCTCCTTATTACAGGGTCAGGGATTGATTCAGAAGGAGAAAATCATTGTGTCTATAAATCCGAGTTGCAAGCAAAATCTCATAAATGTCAACTTGGCAAAAAAATTGCAAATTCCAGCAAAACACATTGAAAACACACAAG
>APFE030302258.1:42214-88660 GCA_000404065.3 Pinus taeda
AGGATATTTCCATTAATAAACAGGTAGAGTCCAAGGAGGCTGAAGCAGAAGATGTTCCAGGGTTTGACATATTAGATGATGAGCCAGTGATGATCGACAATCAAACACAAACCGAGGCGGAAGCAGAAAAGGTTACAGGTGCTGATACATCTGAGGAGGGCTCAATGGTTGAAGTAATATTGGAAGATAAGACACCACAGCAGGCACCACAACATAACAGTCAGGCTCCAGTAAGGGGTGAATTAAAGAAAAAGACACCGTGGGTTAAAACTTCAACATATCATCACCCACATCACCCCGCAAGACAACCATCAAAATGGCAACCAATTAGCCACAAGGACAACAACCCCCACAAGATAGATAGAGGAGCGAAGATCCACCTACTACACATCAACACAAAAGAGCTACCATGGTCAACTTCCATCTCAAGCGAGCGAGGCACTAGCGAGACCAAGGGTTCACCTTTCTCTTGGATGGCTAGATGCACGTGCATGGTACCAGTGGACTACTCTTTTGAGTGTCTTATTATTTGTTCTTCCCATGTTTCGGGACAAACCATTGCTACGGGGGTGAATGTTATATACCTAGGGTGGAATGTAAGGGACACAAGTAGTAGTAATAATGTAATGGGCCCATGGTATTAGTTCGATGGTATGAGGGAACCATGGTAATGACCCATGGTATTGTATGTATGAGGCCTATATAGAGGCTAGAGACTCCACATGGAGATATGTCAAGGGATTATTGTATGAACAGGCATATGGCTTATGGAGTGTTCTCCTTCCTTAAGGAGTGAATGTATGGTGTTGCCCTACCTTAAGGGTTTGATATCAATAAAGAGAAGCATTTCTATATTAAAATCGTATTATTCTTGGGTTTATTTGCAGTGTCTTATATTTTTATATCAGATCTATAACAAGTGGTATCAGAACTATAACAAGTGGTATCATAGCACTTTCTTGGGCAAAAAAGTGAAGAATAAGATAAGTATCTTATTACCTTTTCATTTTTTTAGTTTTCATTACTTATCTAAGTTTGTTTGCATTAAATACTAATCACATTTATATTCATATTTTCCTTGTTTAGGAAAGACTTGTTGAATAACCAAGGAACGTAAGAAGGCTTCACAAGACAAAGCATTGGAATTACAAGGTTTGTTAAGAAACAAAGGTATGTCTTAAACTATAAGTTTTTGCTCTCTTCATGATATTTATTCTTGATAATCTATTACTAACATCATTGTGTCTAGCTCCCTTGAATCATAAAGATTCTTGATTGGGTGATTCATCATTAGATAAATCTACCCTCATATCTTTGATTACTCTTGTGGAACCCTAGAAAGGTTCTTTGCGAAAAACCCTAACTTAAGGGTATGTCGATGATAATGTGTGAAACCCTAGTCTATTTAGGGTTATTGCTGAAGCCTAAATAAAATGTTTGATGCTTTGATGATGTCATGTTTGGGGTTTTGGTATGGTTATGAGAACCCTAACTAGTTAGGGTTGAATGTTGATGATTGAAATCTCAAACCTTTGAAGTTTTAGAAAAATATGATTTGTTGTGTTATGTGTTGAAACCCTAGACCTTTAGGGTTTGGTAGGGTTTATAAGCAAGACCCTTATCTTAGATATTGTCCTAGGAATGAAATCCTAGGTCTATGTGTGTTTGTCTAATCTAAACCCTAGTCTGAACAAGTTTGTTATATGTCTAACTTTAATATATTGATATTTGTGTCTGTGGGTTTGACTGACACATGTTATGATATGCTAGTGCATGATGATGGAATCTGAGATATATGTGTTGACCTAATTGTTGATGGTCATGAGTCATTGAGTCCTAGGGTTTGGAACTAAGCCATAGTCAAAGTCTGATTCTCTAGGATAAATCATAATAGTACTTGTAAATTCTAAGGTTTTGTAACTAAACCTTAGTAGAAGTTCAATTCTCTAAATATGTGATGACTAGTGTGGTAATCTGAGTCTTATAAAAGATTGTTGAAACCTGAATCTAGGATGTGATTGGCTTTGATTGCTCATTTATGAAATCTAGAATATTGCACTAAATCCTAGTGGAAGTCTAACATATGAGTTCTAAAGTTGTTAGATGCATTGTAGAACAATATTTGTTTGAATTGCTTCTAGGGTTTGCAATATTTTGTAGTAGGATACCTCTGGAAGAAATATTGAAGCCTTAGATATAATGAAAGTTGTTCTCTCGATTAAGGTACTCGAAGTATTGATGATGAAATCTAGGCATATAGTGGAAGTATAAAAGTATGTGTTCTTGTTTATGAACCTAGCTAAGTTGAGGTATTTGATGTCTAAAGTTGAATGCTTCCATTATATGATTCTGATAGAGTTAACTTCATGCTTCTATAGACTTGGTTGTACTTGCTATCTAAGTTGTGCAGGTACATAATCTTCAAGATGCTTGTAAAGTAAAGTTGATATGATAAGCATGATGAAGAAAGTTAGTGATAACTCTGATAAGAAGGATGGAAGCCATGAAGGATTCTCCAATATCATAGAAAAAAAGTAGAGCTCCCTAAGTTAAGAGGGAGCTTGGATGAAAGAAATCTCCCTAGGTTAAGAGAAGCTTGGGTATATACTATATACTTTATATAGGAATAATTATATCCTCCCGGGTTAAGAGGGAGTGATGGATATGGTTCTTTACTTCATGTGTCATGCACTAGACCGAGACTAATAGTCGTAAGTCTTAGTGAAGGCCATGAGTAAGAGAAGGACAGATCACTCCTGTCTTCATAAAAACAAGTCCCTAGTTAAGAGGGAGGGCATATTATAGTCATGATGGACACCTTGAAAGAAGAAAATTGGAGAATGCATTTTGAGGAGTTGCTGAGAAAGAAAAGTTGGATCTGTTTGTAGAATATGTTGTTGCATGTGAAGTAGGAAAGGAAGATGTATGATTAAGGAATCTTCTGTCAAGATTCATTTGGAAATCCTACTATGATAAATTGAGAAGCAACATCAGTTGTCTAGAAGACCCCGGAGGTTTGTGTTTAATTATGAACATTTGAAAGTTTGTTACTGATTGGGATTGTGTTTGTATAGGAAAATCTCTCAGAGATTTGATAGCATGTTGGTTATCGATCAGTTTGATCGAAAGAGATTTGTTACCAATCAATTTGATTGGGGAGGATTTGGTACCGATTGGAATAATCGAGAGTGATGAGGCTTTGTGTGTAAGACACATTGCCTGGGAGGACATCTAGCTGGCACTATGTGTTGATGTCTAGTTCTCGAAGTAGAGAGGGTGGCCTTGGTCATAGAGCTCTCACCTCAGATGCGCACCTAGATCCTCGGGTTGATGGTTAGCAAGTAAGCTTGATGATACCTAGAGAGGCTGAAAGCTTTAGTCCATCTCAGTCCCACCTGGATAGATTGCCCTAGTCAGGAATCTAATCCATGGCATCGTGAGTGCTTAAACTGTTGGAAGAACTTGGATAGATTGCCCTGGTCAGGGATCTAGTCCATGGCATCGTGAATGCCTAAATTGTTGGAGGACCTTGGATAGATTGCCTTAGTCAAGAATCTAGTCCATGGCATTGCGGTGCCTAAATTATTCATGGTTCATGTGTTTTGAGATCTTCCGTGTACTTGTACTTACGAATACATCCCTAGTTAAGAGGGAGTGTTGAAATATGTAACTATGTTCGATCTTCATAAATGTATTTGAGTCGCCATGAAATGTATTTATAAAAAAAATGAAGAAAATATTTTTATTATTATTATTATTATTACTTTATTAAAGCATGGGTTGCATGCTTGGGTCATCATGTTTTAGGTCAAAGTCCCCATTGAGGACTTCTAGGATTTATTCTAAGTCATTAGAGTCATTTTTCATTATAAAAGACCCTTCTTGGGCTTTTGAATCATGTAAAAAGAATTAATATTGAGTCAAATATACTATTTGTCCCTTCCACACCAAGTCGGCCTCAAGGAGATCAAGTCGGCTTCAAGAAGGGCAATTCGGCCTCACTGGAAGGCTATATATACAAGGCAGTTCGAATTCATTTGGATCATTCATTCTCTCTCTCATAAGTTAGATATCTAGAAACAAGAAGCTAGGAAGTGCAAAGTTGGAAAAGGGTGCGAAGTTTGGAGAGAAGAAAGAAGACATCAAGATTGAAATTTTGGGCCATCTATCTCTCACTCAAGAGGAGTATCTAAGGAGATCAAAGTTTTTCTTTGTCTAGTCAAAGTTGTGGTTGTTGCCAGTTGTTGGATCAAAGCTACTACTGCAAGTTGATGTTGCTAGGTCGAAGTTGCTATTGAAGGGTTATCATCTGCAAGAAGGAAGAGAGGATTGACTTGGTGTGGAGGAAGTCTTTGTCTAGGTCAAGAGTCTTGGATTATCTCGTGAAACTATTGAACAAAGAATTGTTGATTGGGTTTTCCCCTAGATAGGGATTTTTCCCTGGCAAAGTGCCTACATCTTGTCTCTTGTGTTTCTGTGATCTTCATACACACATAATTTGGTAATTTCTTGATGAGAGATAATATAACAAAGAAGTAAAAGGAAGCCAACATAATTCACAAGTAATTATCAAGAAAGAGAAATCTAACCCTAATTCTACTAACATTGATTTCTCAACAGTAATGAAGAGTTTAGGAAGTTAACTCATAGCCACTATGGGACTATGGAGAAAACAAGCATCTAAATTGCATGCCCCAACAATGTGAACTCAACGGGGAATGGCATTCTGGTATGCATGAATTCAATTCTTGAGCTATTTGTCAATGTTGTCTATGTTTGTTTGTTTGGTGGAATTGATAATATGAAAGCAGTTTTGGAGGAAGGATTAGTATCCAAGGTTGGTCGATTCAGTTCTTACAGCAAGCTTTACTTGAAATTCAACCTACATCAGTTGATTATTTGGCTCCATTCCTATATTTACAATCTCTTGAACATATGGCATTTGAGAATTATGGTGCAAAAAGTTTAATACCGAGGGTTATGTTGTGGTAAAACAACAACCCCCGATTTTGTATTTAATCCTTAATAAAATGGGGACCCCTTTTATGTTTTTATTTCCTACTTTTCTCTACCCCCAGTCCAAATCCTTCCTCATCTTGTATTCCTCCCTTGTAAAAAAAAAATTCTATCTTTCCATATGTATAAAACTTAATAATTAAAAAACCCCTTTAAACACCAATATACTCAAAAAACGGCTAAGTCTTTAAAGTGTCATCAACTAATGTTTTTTTTTCACGTCTCCCTAGACATGAATTCCTCGCTTTCCTTTGGACTGCACTTTACTTGTTACCCCTATCTTTATAAAAAGTCTCGCAGTGTAGTAGACAATGTTCCATAAATTGACTACAAATTTTTCCTATCCCGCACCTCTGTCTCCCATGCCAAGAGCCTACCAAACACACTTTATAAACTTCTGCAGTGCCGCAGATAAATTTCCCATCACATCACGTTTAATTTTCTTGTTTCTTTTCTCGTCAATTACGCCCTACCTTTTGATTGCTAGAGTGTTAGCTTTTCATATGGTCCGACGGCAGGACGTAAAACTTTACCGTCAAATGTTGTCACGCGGCACCCATTAGTTCACAGATCCCGACCAGATTTAATGGTACATTGTAGCATTGAGCCAGGGAACTAGCCCCGCGATGACATGGCCTGCAATGCCATGTAGCACTCTTGGATACTGCCACATGTCACCTAAAACATTGTCAAATCACCATATGGTGAATTCACATGTCACCTTTTAGGGATCAACATGTCATTATTTTACGTAATTCTTTTGCCACATTGGAATATGCCACCAGTCTTAAAACGCCGAATTTTCCCATCCAAAGATAGATACATCTATTTGTCCCATCGCGACATCCCACAAGAAATCATATAAACACAACCATCAACCCACGGTGTGGATTAAGACTAACAAAAGGTTAGCAGATAGTTAACTAAAGGTTTAACACTTAATCTTTGATTAATAAGAGTGCCTCCGCAAGTAAATATGGTTAGTTTCACCATCAATCAGGCGAATCTGCATGTAATTGAAATATCGCACTACATGCAGTTCACGGCATTTCAGTGGTCAACTGCATTCATTTCAAGTGTTATGGAACAATTGCCTCTTTTTGAAATTCTGAATAAGTTATGAAATAATAATCCATTGTAATTTTGTTTTCCTCTGTGTTTTCAAACTGCTCGCTCAGTAAATTCTTCAAAGACTCCAAGCATGGGTAAGCAAGCCAAGAAGGTGCAATGACCCTCACAGGCAGTCCCTGAAGATTCAGATGACAAGAATCCTAACACATTTATGTTTTCAGATACAGTAATCACTAAATATGCCAGCAGATCTTCATGGCATAACATGTATAAACTACTCGAAGAGGAAATTCATGAAAAAAAAGGAGGTTCCTCCAGACGAAGTTGGCACGGCATGTAGCCCAGACACCTCCTGCCATGACGCTGCAAGGTCGGCCCTGCATAAAATCGTTGCACGACCCAAAATCCTGCCATACAGAAACATGATACATTAGGTCGTAGATCATGCAGACGCATCAAAGCGAATAATTTGTACTTTTTGCAGTACAATCATAGGCTCCTTTCATCCTTGGGATCTCCAGGTTTATGTATAAGCTTCTCAAGCCTGAGCTTGTGTATAATGCTCAGTTCCTTAATAAATTCATTCAAAAGGAATGTGTTGAATTTGATAGAAAGGATGCATGACTTGATTAAAGCATGGAGGATTAGCGAACAAAAATTTAAAAAAGAAGTTACAAAAGTATGTCATTTCTCCTTTGAATCCAACATTCTCCTTTATCGCTGCCATGCCCTACGAGCTTTATGGCAGAAAAGGAGTAACATGTTTTCCTTTGGATTGAGTTCCCCTCATTCAACAAGCCTCAGAGGGTTGATCTTTTAATTGGGAAAATATCACGTCTGGAAACATTTCCAAGCACATTAACTCTTTCAGATTCTCTAAAACCACTACCCACAATCATCCTTTCTGTATGTCAGCTTATATCATCGATGCCCTTTGCTTTTCAACTTCTTTCAAGTTTCCCTGCTATGGGATGGAAATGGAATCCTTCTGAACCACTTCCCATAAATATATGTCATGCAAAGCTATGGGATGAAAATTACTTTGACCATTTTTACCAAATATGCCGCTTTTTCATAATTCCTATATATGAAGTAATGTTCCACTCAAAACCCCTCCGGATTTCAGAAGAGGCCAAGCAAGGCATTGACCGAATTGGTGATTGGTTTTTTGAGGAAAACTTTTCTTCTCTGAGAATATATGGCTGCCAGGCACCCCCACATGCCATACCCATTTTTGTCCCTGACAGTTTGGTTTGCAAAGAAATAGCCTATCAAACAGTTGATACAGGCATTGCCTTCGAATTGCACAAAATTCTAAGAAAATCTGGCCATGTTTTCCTATTCAAGTTGGCATTTATATTTTGCATAACCCTCAACATGCTAGAAAAGAGTTAACAAACTTCTTTGCCCTTAAGTTAGCCCAAATTCCTTCAAAGCACCATGACCCTCTAGGAATTGTTGGTGATCATTGTGTTTCTATTGCTATGAAAATATATACACATGAAAAGTCCTCTTTTGACGATATGTTTCATAGAGTCTGATCTTATGAAGAGGTTTTCCAGAAAGCCCAAGAACTCTCTCCCTAACAGCACCAGATTTTTTTTGCATTTAGAGAAGAAAGAAGAGCATCCTTGCCTCTGATTTTACAACAAATAATGGGTGAAGCCATCTCCATGAAAGCCTCCATATCTAAGGTGTCGGACACTGTTCCCGAGAAAGACCCAGCAAATATTGAACAGATTCTTGTAGAAGTCACTAATGAAATTCTCAAAGAGGGCATTGTCAGAAGAGTTGCAACTTCAATTAAAATACATGAAAAATGGGATCAATTTGCAAAGATGACAGTAGATATATCTCAAACACAAAAAACTCTTGAGCCTCCTCCTTCGACTCCTACTCTTGAGCAGAATACACAGCATCGGTTAGATGTTCCTCCTAACAGTGTTGATGCTTGCAGTGAACCCCGTTTGACTACTTCTGAGTTATTGATGAAAACTCCTATTAGTTCTATACCTGGTAGCAGTCCACAGACAGAAATATTGGCAAGTTCCTTATCACCAATTGAAATGGAATATATTCCTCCATTTGAAGTCTTTTACAGTCCTCAGCAGAAGGTTGTTGTAAAGAAAACCAGAAGAAACAGGAAAAATGAAGATGAAAGAGAAGTAACAGAAGTATCTTTACAAACAGTTTGGATAGCTCCCAACTTAGGGAAGATCAAACAACTGATAGCTTATTTCTTTGGCACTTATGCAAATGCCAACATTGATCATGTTACCAGGTATAGATCACGTTACCAGGTATAAAGGATTTGTAAAACAAAAAGATTATAGAATTCAACAGTTGGAACAACAATTGTCTCAACAAGGAAGTCAACTCCAAGCATAGTTGAAATTTCAGGAAGATGAAGTCAGTAAAGTGCAGCTTAAATTACAAGCCATTAATCAGCAGAAAAATGCTCAGTTGACTGAACTTCAGTTGAAGATTCAGGAAGCAGCAAATAATACAGTGAACCTAGAAAAATTCAAGCAAGTTGCCATTAACATTAATCAGCAGTTCCTTCATGAACAGGAATGATTTTGTAACAGGTTAAGTCTTGTGCAATTCCAAGAGAAATTTGATAAGTCATTCTTCAATGATATGATTGATAAAGAGACAGAGTATGAAGAAGCAAAAAGGAAACTGTCTGAATTGATGACTTGGAAAAATGCTTTAAAAAAACCATTCCCGGCCTACCCAAACTCAATGTAATACAAAAGAAACAGTCCTCAAAGCTTGAAAGGCTAACTTGCACAATTCTAAGGAGTTGACCAAAGTAGCACAATACAACCCATCATGCAGGCTGTCAAAGAAACAGAGCTAGAACAAGAGGTTTCAGAAGAAAAACCACTAGAAGGTTGACCTAGATTCCATTTGGACCAAATTAGTTATGATAGAATTGCAGACGAACTGCCAGCTGTGGAAGCACATATATTTAACTGCCAAGTCAACATTCGACTTGATCCTTCTATGCAGCTGGTGCATCTTCTAGAAATTCATGCTCGATGGCAATCATCTAATTGTACTGCTTTGGAAGTTTCTCCAACTCGCTGAGAGTTTACTTTTATCTCAGCATCTAAACAAACTTTTATTTGTGGTATTTATTTTGACTGTTGAGAAAATCATGGAGGAAAACTGTATCCTTCATCTTTTTGTAATGTTTAAATAGCATTATGACCCTGTGAAAGGGGTTCTGATTTTGGCTTAGAAAGTTAAACTTTGCATTACTATAAAGTTATTTTCTTAATTCAAGTTCTGGACCACTGTTATTTCATGTTTCAACGAGATTGAGCAAATATGGTACTATTGCTTTTATTTGCTTTCTCATTATGTTATTGAAATCGTAATGTTTATTCTTTTGCTTCAATATTGACCGATTGAAATTGATAGCTATTGATTGGTTACTCTTATCCATATTGAGGCATTAAGATTTGAATTTGTGTGAATACTGTGAATGAATAGAATTCATTTAACTATTTATATGAATTATTATTTTATTTACAGTTGAATTATTACAGCTAATGAACTTGTCGATCTATATCTCAAGTTTATTATTGTTCCTTTTATTTCACATATGCAAACACTAGGGACATATATGTGTGTGTGTGTGTGTGTGTGTGTTTTCCCTTTCAAAACATTTAATTCATCATCCACAGTAAGTCCCCATTTGTTGGAGCAAAATCCCAGAGTGGTAATCGGACCCTTTTAATCAGTCAAAATCACTAACCCAAATGGAAAAGGGTCTAATTGGGATCTTGACCGGGCGATTTCCTGAATGTTGAACATGGTCAATTTTGACCATCAACAAGTTCATTATGGGTTGACATGCTATTTTAAATCTGGAAATTGGGGATCATCAGGAGGTTTGCTCCATTTGAAGGCTTGCTTTTTAGTAATAATTGTCATTGTTCATCTATCCAAGGAATTTTGTTGAGTTTTATTACCATTTAGTTGGAATCCATCCCTGTTAAATTTTCTGCAAACCTAGCACCTGGCACTTCATTCCTAGCAGATTTAGTAGAGCTATTGATTAAATACACAGCTAGGTTTGCTAACACATTAAAGTTCAGCGAAAGCCTAGGTTGCACGAAACGGGGAAACGGGTACGAATTTCCGAAACGGGAAGCGATACGACACACGACCTCCCCAAATTTTGGAAACAGGGAAACGCAAATATATATATATATATATATATATATAAAAAATATTAAAATATATATCTATTAAAAATATTTAAATATATATATATGTGCAATCATAAAGCATTAATGATACATTATAATTTATTACATTTAAACATTAAGATTAAATTTACATCACATTTACTTATGAATGATCACATAATGAAAATAAAAATATCGGAATATCCAAAAGCAACCTTTATTATATATCCAAATCTCAAAATCAGCCTTTATTTATATTAATATATGAAGCTGCAAGTACAATAAAGACTATAAGGCTGCAAGAGAGAGATCCAAATCAGGATTTTCTACATCCACATCCCATTCTTTAGAAGGACCACTGTTGTATTTGGAGTCTCCTCCTACATAGTCGAACGACCTTAGTGCTCTTGATTAAATACACGTTTCATACCCTAGTACCCTACATGATCTTGATTATTGGGAGTTTCCCCTGCATAGAGGGCTTGGTTCTCTTGATTAAATACAAGTTCCATACCCTAGTACATGATAAAATCCAATGGAAACATGCAATTCCCCCAATCCTGAAATCCTGAAAAACAGATAAGTCTGTTGGATTTTGAGTGAGATCTAAAATTCTACTTTCTCCATATGAAATCCAATGAGGGCGAAACCACTCTCAAACATCCTGAGTCATTTCATGGTAATGTAAAAATTTAAGTAAAAGTGATATTCTCCTTTATTTTTCATGATGAAAATGAAATCACTTTTACTTTAAGAATTTAACATTACCATGAACTGCATATGCCTCATACTTCCTGATGAACTGCATATCAACACTAGGGCAAAAATTCACTTTTATAACTTTAAACACGCATCTAGAAGCAACTATAAGTCACTAGCATACCCTAAAAATAAATTAAAAAACAAATTTATATAAAACAATTAAAAAAAAAATCACAAGTAAATGCTGAAACATGGGTCGTACAGCCGTGAAACGCATTTCTGACCGTACTGGCCACGTTTCAGTTTCGTGAAATGTGGCAGTACGAATGGAAACGCATTTCACGGCCGTACCAAACGCGTCTTACCGTTTCGTACCAGTTTCCATATGGAAACGTACCCCTACCCCACGTTTCCTACAACAAAGGCGAAAGCAAATATCTCAATCACAATGACACAAACAAATTCTACCCAATCAAAGCAGTTCATCATTAACAATGATTTAGAGCCTACTTGGGCTCCTGTTTTGGGATAATGGCCCAACTGAGAAAAAAATGTGGCAGTACGACTGGAAACGCATTTCACGGCCGTACCAAACGCGTCTCACCGTTTCGTACCAGTTTCCATATGGAAATTTACCCCTACCCCACGTTTCCTACAACATAGGCGAAAGCAAATATCTCAATCACAATGACACAAACAAATTCTGCCCAATCAAAGCAGTTCATCATTAACAATGATTTAGAACCTACTTGGGCTCCTGTTTTGGGATAATGGCCCAACTGAGAAAATACAAATGCCTTGGATCTTATCCAGCAGATCTACCCTATATCAATGCTCAATCTCTTTGGCAAATCTAGATATCCAGGCTACCTCTTGTACTTCCTCGAACCTGGCACTCTGCAGTATCACACTCCTCTTGAAGCTAGTGTCGTTGTACAGTGTGTCTTCTCCCTCTCCCTAGCCTTGCTTTCATAAATTTACATTGAGCTAAATCTCTAACCCTAATCTCCAAAGTGATTAACTGTAAAGATTAGATATCGCCTCACTTGAGATCAACGGCTGAGATTAAAACACAATCACTAAAGTAAATTACTTTACCTAACTTTACTTTAGCTCAATGAGCCAACATAATACTTACGTGATTTTCCTAAGTAACAAAGCAACTTGCCCAACCTAGAGCAAGTATCCTAGGGAGATCTTGTGGGTGACTTCTGCACACCTAGACACATAGGCATGTGCAAAAGCACCTACCCAAGCTACAAACACCAATACTCCCAATTAGCAAGGGAGGTACTTTTGCCCCCTGAAACTGTCCTTGACCTGGACTTGTATCCACTACTTTGGATGCTCCCTCTGAGCTCGAACCTTCTCTGCCACCTGGTTTGGAATGATCCTCTAAGTCCAACTCCCGTTGGCATTGTTCCTAAAAGCCTTTGCTCTTGAACATCCTATAAGGTCATCTCATACCAAGATACCTTCTTGACAGACTTGGAAGAATCTATCAGTTGCTCCCCCCTACTTGAAACTTAAGGCTGACTCCCTCTGAGTTGCTCGACCTTTGGAACCTCCCGCTCCTTGTTCTTTGTCATTAAAATGTTTTTTGTCATTGCTCTTATGCTAAGTCCTTCTAGCACCCACAAAAAAAATGTCAATGTATAAATCTGCAAGGATCATCCTTGTGGGTCTGTCTCGGTCCTTTGAGACACCCACAGAAATCTATTTTCAATCCCCCGACTAGAACAATCTCCCTCTCTTCCTCTGAGGATTGACCTCTGTCAATCCGGCTAGCAAGCTCTACTGGTATTGTCCTTGGCCAAACCCTACAGGCACTTCTACTCATAACCTATTGCAGCATATCCCCTACCCAATGACTGATTGTTGCCCATTGCATCCTGCAGATATTTGATAGGGCACAACACGACATTCTGCCTACAACATGATCCTCCTTTATTTAGTTATTGCACCCACAACTTGGGGTGATGTCTGAGCTCCTTTGTTGGCTTTGGTTTACCAATCTCCTTAATCTAGACTGGTTGGCTTCTACTAGCATCGATCCAATCATAACTCTGCGCAGCTGCCACTTGCCCAAGCTCAAGTCTACTACTGCTTCGTTGTATCCCAACCTAATCTTTGGATCCCACTGTGAACTCTCCAAACTATTGGCCTTGTTGACTGGATGACTACTCTATGCTTCTTCACGACAACTATTGTCAGTTGCCTTTTTCTGGAACACCCATGTGCAGCTTCATGTTGAAAATTGGGTAGCTCGAAAGGTAATTCTAAGAGGAGAAAACTCACCAACAGGGAGTTGGTTGGGCAAGTTACCCAAGTGATTGGGGTTTGACCCAAAATTGTGGGCTTGGAGGAGAAAACCCCTAAAAGACCACTCACACAAAAGTATAAATAAGAGGCCAAAGGAGAAGCCTAGAGAAACATTGTGAAGGATAATAGTGTGGAATGAAACTGACCAAGATAAGGCTGAGTTGTATTCATGGAGGCCAAGATCTTCCCAAGAGAAGCCAAAGGAGCAAGTAAATAAGTCCATTCAAGATGTCCAGTTGAGTATCTGCTAAGCAAGAGTGAGCCATGTCTAGTTGGAGCAAATTTGTGACTGGGTTGGAGGTGCGGAACCATAGCAAGGGCAACCTGTGGATTGGAGAAGGGGATCGAGGCCTTGTTTTATTAAGTAGATGCTTGTTTGTGGCCTAGTAAGTCCAACCGCAAGTTTGTCATGTGGTTTCTAAGGCAGTCGCAAAGATATAAAGGGCCAATCGTAGGTGTTTTAGCCCTATGAGTAGGGAAGAGTGTTGGACAGAGTTGGTTGTAGCAAATCAAGGGCAAAACAAAGGCAGGATAGAGTTAGTCGTGGTTGGAAGATGGTTGGATCAAAGGTTAAGGGTTGTTGTAGTAAAAGCAAAAGGTTTTGACAAAAAGGCTGAGGGCAGATCTGTGCTTGGGAAGACTGGTCGAGGCCTATAATAGACCATCAAAGGGTTTGTTTTGAGTTGTATAGAACAATTGAGGGCAAGAATACTTGGTCGAGGGAACAAATAGGCTAGTTAGGGCCGCAGAGGATTAGATCAGGTAGATCTAGAGGGTCGAGGCTTCAAGGAGGTCAGCCAAGGTGATCTGAAGTGACCACAACTGTTATGAGGCTAGGTCGCAGACAGAGGAGACCGAGAAGCCTCAACCTTATGATCAGAAAGCCTATGTGCCTCGGGATGATGTGTAAGAAGTGAATCTGTTGAAAGGAGGATTGTTGAGTGAGTGGGCTAAAGAGACAAGCACAGATCTGAGGAGTTGATCCTGAAGTCTGCCAAGAGGGCAACAAGATTGACAGTGATCTAAAGGGAGCTCATCATTGTGTGAATATCAAAGGCAAAGGACAACCAGGAGAGCAATGGACAAGAGAACTGAAGGAGCTAGGGACAAAGGCTTTCCATTAGCAAGTAAGTCAAGATTTGTCATTGTATTTGTATTGGGCAGATTGAGGATCTATAGGATCATATCTCAAGCCCTCGATTTTTGTATATTATGTAAACTAGTTGTATTAGAGATATGAACGGTTGTGATACCTAGTACGAGAGCCTTAAGGATTCTTCATTAATGGACTAATAAAGATCGATATTTGGGCTCATAAAACATGTGTACTTTATTGACTTCACTACTGTTATATTTTCGTTGTGCAAAGTGCTTTTATGTTGGGCTTCTCTAATGTGTTGTGTCCCTAGCTAGGGCACATACCAAATCTAGAGGGCAAAGGAAATTTCAACATGGTATCAGAGCTACTTTGAAGGCAGGTGGATCAAAGTGTGCACAAGAAGCAGCTAAAGAGGGAGGTGTGAAACGGCTAGACATGGAGCATAAGGTTCAATAGAAAAAGTGCTTTGACATGGACGAGATATCTCCCTATGGATGGCAAATTAATCATTGGATAGTATCTTCGTTGGGTTGTGAAGTTGCACATCCGACAATGGAGCCATGTGCACATAAGGTATTTGACGAAGGAAGATGAGGACTCACGCAGAGTTGAGTTGTGGTAGTCTAGAGTGGATTAGACCCAGTGTTCAACCACAGCTCGGGACTAACTTTGGAAGGACACAAGTTCAATGGCAGCACTTTCCGAGAGGGAAAGCAGAGTGAGCCAGTGGAGGTTGTGTAGGATGAAAGGGAAACTGCAAAGGAATGTTAGCTACCCAATGGAAGTCAAACCTTCAGGTTCAAGCGAGCGAGTGGACTTTTCAACCCATGTAAGGACAATCACAAACCATGTGAGAACACTCATGGTGGTGGAAGGAAAAGTCATGTTGCATGCGAGGACAACCATGCACCATGCAAGATAAAGCTAAGCCTAGTACAAAAGAAGATGTGGCACATGCGAGGGAAGTCATGGCCATGCAAGGAAAGTCATGGCTCATGCGAGGACAGTCATAGGTATGTAAGGAAAGTCGTGTAGTTGGAGATTTCAAGCTATGATGGAAATACCTTCCTCACTAATAGGGGGTGTTGCAAATTGGGAAGCTCAGAAGGTATTTCGAAGAGGAGAAAACCCACCAAAAGGGAGTTGGTTGGGCAAGTTACCCATGTGGTTTGGGTTTTGACCCAAAGTTGTGGGATTGAGACTCGAGTTAATTAATTGTTTAATCTAATTTGTTGTTGAGTGGTAAAATTGGGGTTTCTTGATGGACAAGGAAAACCCCCAAGATCACTCACACAAAAGTATAAGTGGCCAAAGGATAGGCCTAGAGACACATTATGAAGGATAACAATGTGGAGTGAAAGAGCCCTAGAGAAGGCCAAGCTTTGTTCATGGAGATTGAGATCTGCCCAAGAGAAGCCATAGGACCAAGTAAATAAGTTCGTTCAAGATGTCGAGCTGAGTATCCGCTAAGCAAGAGTGAGCTGAGTCTAGTTGGAGCAAATTTGTGACTGGTTTGGACATGTAGAACCCTAGCAAGGGCAGGATGTGGAATGGAGAAGAGGGTCGATGCCTTAGTCTGTTAGGTTGAGGCCTATTTGTGGCCTAGTAAGCCCAACCACATGTCTGTCCTGTGGTTTCTAAGGCAGTGGTAGGTGTTTTACCCTTAGGGGTAGAGCAAAGTGTTTGTAACCAACTCACCCCATATTTACCCACTTAAACCTGCTCACTAAGGTAAACATGAAGATGAGAGTTATTAAGCGAGACCTGATTTCCGATGCACTTATGGAAAATTGGGTCCATATGTCCAAAACTCACTGCAACCACCCAGCGACACATGATCATACTATTATCAACCCAACTTGACCTAACACTTTCTTTTCAATTTTGTCTCCTTAAATTTCACAGAACTTTCTATTTTTGGCAATTTTCCGAGTTCTAAACTTCTGCAGTCGTTTTGAGGGCCTAAACGACATTTTAGGGAAAACAGAGAGACTAGAAAAGTGCCAACATCTATTTCACAAATTTTTCGCTCAGCCTTCTCAAGTAGATCTTCAAAACAAGGTATTATGATAGTCGAATGGAGATCATATGCCAAAGTTATGACCCCGGAAAATTGGAGGTCTGAATTACTCATTTATACCAAACAGTTTGTGTACATAGTACCTACAGGTTATAAATACATATATGTTGATTAATTCAAAAAGCTCACCAGAGAATCATAATTGACACAATAACAAAGTTAAACATTCAATCTTGAATCAAAACTTGACCTAAACTGCCTAAAACACACTAGACATTTCGTCAAACACATGGAAAACATGTAAGTTACAGGTCATGAATGCATATCTAATCATAATAGTCTGAGATTCATCTGAGAATCACCAAGAAGGCCTTATGCCCTCTTCACATAGCTGCAACAATACTTATCACTCTATGTATTCATCAACCAATCAATGGCTAAACCATTCATGACAGGAGCCATAAATAACATACATAATGTAACCAGCAAATAACCAATAAATAACCAGCATAGGAACCATGGCAACTCGGCCATAATATCACCAACATAATCGCTACATATATACATGAATCTCAATAGAAGAATAGCTCTTATTAATATATGGAAATACCAACCAAGTCAGGGACTTCCACGTACCACTCGATCATAGATTGAGTTGAACCAAATCTCTCTTTTAGCCAATCAACCCTACACCATATTCCAAGCATGAATGTGGGATCTCATGGAATAAACCAAACCACACCAAATCGGGGCTTCCAAACGTCAAATCACCTCAACCCTCAACTAGTGATTCCACCTCACTGTTGAACATCACTAACACCAACCAGATCAGTCTCTACCCAAGTTGTCAAGGGCTCCAAGAACTAGTAACTCAACCCACAGCCTTCCAGGGCTCCAAAGCATTTGTCCAACCTGGCTCCAATGACTAGTAACTCAATCCACCAAGGGCTCCAGAGCGTTTACCCCAACCTAGGCTCTAGGACTAGTAACTCAACCCAAGTTGTTCCAAAGCTTCTAAAGCGTTTGCTCCAACCCACAACCATAAGAAACATGAGCACCAATCAAAAAAAAATCAAGTTCGAAAACACACACACCATGGCTATCCAAAAAATGGCAAGGCAAGGCTAGAAAAACTGTCAATTTAGGCAATCCTTGGTGCCAATGACAACACATAACCAAATAACTAGGTTGCATGAAACAGGGAAACAGGTACAAGTTTCCGAAACGGGAAGCAATACGAAACGCGACCTCCCCAAATTTTGGAAACGGGGAAACGCGTATATATATATATATATATATATATTCGGACATTTAAGTAATATGTGCAATCATAAAGCATATATGATACATTCTAAATTCTAATTTATTACATTATGATAAAATTGTCAATTGTCAATACATAAACTATAAGTCTCTAAATTTACATCACATTTACTCATGAATGATCACATAATGAAAATAGAAATATCTAAAATCAACCACGAGAAATTTCTAATTTCTTGTCTCGTGCTTGATTGGGAGTCTCCTCCTACATAGTCGAACGACCTTAGTGCTCTTGATTAAATACAAGATTCATACCCTAGTACCCTACATGCTCTTGATTATTGGGAGTCTCCCCTGCATAGAAGGCTTGGTTCTCTTGATCAAATACAAGCTCCATACCCTAGTACATGATAAAATCCAATGGAAACATTGCAATCCCCCCAATCCTAAAATCCTAAAAAACAGATAAGTCTGCTGGATTTTGAGTGAGATCTAAAATTCTACTTTCTCCATATGAAATCCAATGAGAGCGAAACCACTCTCAAACATCCTGAGTCATTTCATGGTAATGTTAAAAATTTAAGTAAAACAATGAAAATGAAAAATAAAGGAGAATAACATTACCATTGGCATGAACTGCATATGCCTCAAACTTCCTGATGAACTACATATCAACACTAGGGCAAAAGTTCACTTTTATAACTTTAGACAAGCATCTAGAAGCAACTAGAAGTCACTAGGATAACCTAAAAATAAATTGGCAAATAAATAAACAAAACAAACAAACAAACAAAAAAACACACACACACACAAGTAAAAAGCTGAAACGTGAGTCGTACGGCCGTGAAACGCGTTTCAGGCCGTACTGGCCACGTTTCAGTTTCGTGAAACATGGCAGTACGGCCTAAAACGCGTTTCAGGGCCGTACCACACGCGTTTCAGCGTTTTGTACTCATTTCCGTACGGAAACGCCCCCTTGCCCTACGTTTCCTGCAACTTAGATTTATACCCATGACACAGAGGTTATGGATGGCTCTAACAAAATTTTAAAAGTGATTTCCTATTCTGAGTGGTTAAATCTCCAGGATGAGGAATCACAAAAGGCTGAACTCAGCATGGATAGTTGTCCAAGAAAATCAGGAATTCAGGAATTTCAGGAGTTTCGAAATTTGAGCAATTCGGGAACAGGAAAATTCAGAAAATTTATGAATTTGGGAATCCTACACTTACAAAGGTGATGAGATAGCTTGACAGAGTACAAGTACGATCCTGGACCTGAGGAATAGATATGTTATTTAAGAGCTTTATTTTATGTTTTTGCAGTCAGTCAAATTTTGATGGTTAATATCATGGCTTTAAGAGGGGGCATTGGCTGTCCAACATGACTCAATGATATAACATTCCTCCAAGACCGAGAAATCAAAAAAGGCTTAACTTGGCATGGATAGTTGACTAAGAAAATCAGAAATTTGGGGATTTCAATAATTCAGGGGTTCAGAAATTTGAGCAATTCAGGAAATGGAGAATTCAGAGTATTCATGGATTTGAGAATTCTACACTTAGAAGGGTGATGACATAACTTAATGAGGTGCTTGTACAATCCTGGATCTGTGGAATAGAAATGTTATTTAAGAAGAAATTTTTATTTTATGTTTTTGTTGTCACTCATGTTATCTAAGTTTGACGGTTATTTAAGTTAGATACGTTACTAAACTTTCACATTAGCTATAAGCCTATAACAGTCCAATATGACTCAATGATATAACAGTCCTTTACTATAGAGTTGTAAATGTAATGGTGACTTTAATATCCTTGAATCAGGTATAATTAAAACAGGGTTACTAATAAGGTGGTTAGATCATATGGGTAGATCAACTACACAAGGCAACTAATAAAATGTTATCAACCTCGTTGTATCAAATGACTCCATTGATAATAAAATTATACATTCTATATCTCGTCTTACTGTGAGTCCCGTTTTCGACAGACGCCCCTCACTTCAAAAAAGTGTTGCAAACATCCTGATTTTATCACAATAAAATCGCGAAATCACGATTTTTTGGCCTAGCTGATGCTTACCGATTTTTATCGATATTTTGCTGGTATTTTAATTTTGCTGATGTTTGCCAATTATTACTGATATTTTCCCAATATTTACGATATTTTGGTTTTACTGACCCTTCCCAAATTTAACCTGATGCCGATATTTGCAACATTGCTTCAAAACACCCCTATTTTTCTTAAGGAAGAGCATAATGATGCTGTTTTTCATTTTGATCATGATGTTCCTCTCAATTAACCTTAAACATGCTTAAAACATAAGAAATAATATCTTCAGCGTCTATTTATTTGCTAGACAATATCTCTTTTACTTTTAACAAAGGCTTGAAGAACATCAATCCACAAAGTGTTTCTTCACATACATAAGACATGGCCAGTAAAAATTTTCATTTTAGTGTTTACTCTTCCCTAGGCTTCCCTGCAAGAGCAGTTTGTAATGCAAAGAGACTCTACTAAAACAATAAAATGAGCACTCCTTATAACTAGGAGTCATGAATCTGGTAAAGCCAGCATTGTGACTACCTTTAAAATATAAATGCCTCTTCATGCCGTTCCCTGAAGATAATCAATCAACTAGTCAAATTTGTAAATATCAGAACAAATAAGGACTGCTGTGTATATATGAATGGAGTAGATAATAAGATAAGATAATTTTATCCAATGAATGATCACAAACGTAAGTCAATGGGACTAGAATAATGTACAATCTGAATAGTACAAAGTGGGAGTGCTAAAGCAGCTCCCAGATCTAAGTTATTATCAACAATAAAAGATCTAACATATACAAAATAAGCCATAAACAGCTTGGAAACTAGTATAAAAAAGAATACAAAAGTGAACTCCATAACAATGTTGTCAGATTCCAGAACTATCCCCTACCACACCCCCATGCCCAACCCTACTCCCAACGCTAGAACCACACTCCGAGCAGGAGTGTGCTCCCAAGGCATTCCCTGAACGCTTCCTAGGCACTCGCTGGACACTCCCTAATGGTAGGAGTGTGCTCCCAAGGCATTCTTTGAACACTTCCTAGGCACTCCCTAGACACTCCCTAATGGTAATATTAAATTCTTAAAGTAAAAGTTTTAACATTACCATTAATTCTTTCAAGATGTCTGAGAGAGATTTTCCAACCTCATCGGACTTCATATGGAGAAAATAGAATCCCATATCCCATTCAAAATTCAGCAGAGTTAACGGTTCTCAGGATTTCAGGATCAATGGGATTGCAGCATTTCATTAGATCCTATCAGATATGAGGGTATGTGTTTGGCATTTAATCAAGAGCACCAAACCCTATATGTACCCCAGCGTTAGTTTTTTCACAATTAGTATCAATATTTACCTAAGTCACATGACACGAGACACGGAAGACACGTAAATACGAGTATTTGACACGAGACATGGCGACCCTGAAAACAGGACACGAGGGACACGTTTTATATATATATATATATTAAAAAAATACTAAAAGATAGTGCATGATCCATTTAGATATGAATCATGATGATATCTATTTAGTATTTAATATACACTATTTACTATTTAGTAATTTACTAGTTAGTTTATTAATTTACTACATCAATGATGTTCAATGTTCATTGTTCATGTTATAACTTTTGTTAATAACTTCAAGCAGGTTAGATCATGTTCAAACTTCACATAAGGTAGTTTATAAATTATAAAATTATATTTGTTCAAACTTTACTATTGACCAGAGCATTAATCGAGCTTTCCCTCCCTTTCGACCTTGAAGGTGTAGTAAGGAGTGAGAACGCGATGGGGAGCTAGGCTTTTTATTTCAACATATGATCTATACATGGTCACTAGTCAATGTGGTCACTAGTGTATAATAAAGTTAAGTTCCATAGGCAATAACACAACTTATAGGAATTTAAGTGCTCCAAACTCTCAGCAAAGCACGCGAACGCGCGTCCCCTGCATCTCCAGGGCTAGGTCGATGTGAAGTTGTGAATTGTGCTCTCAATGTAAAGTTGTGAGCATTGTGCTCGAATCTCGTGGAATTCCTCACACTGCACAACAAATTTGATTTCTACAATGAGCAACCTCGACTTCAGTGATGAACAATGACAAAAAAAACCCAAAAATAAACCATGTTGCAAGTTTTAAATGTCACTTTTCATGGGACACGTGTCCTCAGAGCCAAAAACGTTAGGACATGTTTTCGCCACGTCCAAATCACGTGTCCCAATTGGAGGACACAAAGAAAAACGTTTTCGACACGTTTTAGGGCAATTTTCGTGTCTGACACGTGAAATACGGGACCCGAGACCCTGAGGGACGTGTCCTATGACTTAGATATTTACTATTTAATTAAATTTTATAAGTAGATGCTTCGAGTTCTAAAGTTGAACTCGTATTATATATGAGATACCTATTCATCAAACCAATTTTCAACAACTAATGGTATTTTTCCATTGTCTAGACATGATTTTATTAAATATCAAGGAAAAATGTTTTTTATGTGTATATCCATTTTTCTTTTGTTACTAGCCAATTCTTTCCCAACATATTCTCAATCCAATTCAAACTCCTCGCTCTTTTGCCTCTCTAATATTTTACAGATTCCAAGTCTGGTAACAATGTGTTCCTTTCCAGGAACCTAAAAACCTCAAGGTTAATACATACAAACCTTGAAGTCCAAATAAAATTCTCCAATTCTGATAAATGTCCCTGTACAATATGTAAGGTTCTCTACAGTAGCAATCCACATCTCTATTATTGTGGCAGTCCACAACTCTATTGATAGGACAGTGGCTTCTTGCAATAGGCCAATGGCTCCCTGCAACAATTCCCTTGATTCGATGAAAAGTCAACTTCCTTTTCTATTAATACGATCGTGGCTTCCTTCTCTATGACTCTAGAGTTTTCTTTTTGATTGATACAGTGACAAAAATTGCAATATCTAATCTGATATGAGAGATGGCTATCTTCTTTGTTGAATCAGGGCTTCATTAAAGAGCCAACCCACAAATATAGATAAGGGAACTTATTATGAGAGGTGTCACACCAACCTACTAATAACAATTCTCAATATCTAGGGTTTAATAAGGTCCTTAACATTTCCCTCCCCTTCAAACAAGTGTTGTCCTCAACACTTGAATAACTGCAGGTGTTTCTGCTTGAATGACTAACATGCTCTGAAACCAAATGTAATGAACAAATGTCTTCCTACATACACATAAATGAAGATGGAATATAAGTAACCTCTTGTTTATTTATCATTAACTCTAAACTTATTAATGTACTATTTATTGAATTAAAGTAACTACTAAAGACTAATATATGACCATTACTACTAATTAAAGTAACAATACGTCTAGACAGTGTGGTTCAAAACTACAGAATAATGGAAAGATGGGAGGTGAGTTTCAAACAGCTTTGTCATTTAGTATCTGCTCATCTATATCCTCTAAGTATTCAGACGATAGCCAGAGTGACAAGGAGTAAAGCAACTCAAAGAAGGGATGATAGGTCACCCTCTAGTCTGCTTGTAGTATTTTCAGTTGTTTGGTTAAGAAAATGGAGCTTTCCTTACAATCTTAAACATTTGATGCGAAGGAATAGAACTAGTAACATTGAGCGCAAGTGGAATTTAAAATTCTTTGTTCCCTACAATCAACATAAGGAATGTGCAGAGGGTAAGGTTCCGAACTATAGAATGAAGGAATAGCAGGAGGCCTGTTTCAAACAGCTTTCTCATTTGGTATCTACACCATGTAAATCTTCTAATGATTCAGAATCCAGATGACAGCTAAGGTAACAAGGTTAAGAAGAAGAATGGGAATTTCAATTTCCTGACAATCTTAAATTGTTGGGACATTCTTTAAATATTTTTTCTTACAATTGCTTGCATTGCTATCTGGGATGCCCTTGGATCTCTGTATTTTTTAAATTTTCTGTTAATATAAATACCTTTTATCAGCAAAAAAAAATGCACCTTAACAACTACAGTGTTGAAAATTGGCAGCTCAGAGAGAAATTCCCTCCTTCGAGGAAGCCCTTCTCACCCTAAGGAAACCCTTCTTGCCCTTGGAAAAATTTAATTTGCACATCCGAAAATTATTATTTTAATGTTGGTCCATGTCACATCAAAAAGTACAAGTTGGCCTGGAAGAGGAAATTCGACCCCCAAGACCACATATAAATACAAGTTACTAGGCATCTCATCACACGTTCATCTCTTCTTCATTGGTTCAATATGGTTTGAAATTGCAGGGTCCAAGTTCACACGTGCAAATGAGAGAGAGGGTAATTCTGTTGACCAGCGTCGACTACTGTTTCCAGACTGTTTGGACAGTGTTGACTTGGGGAAGTTTGACTTCATTTGACTTGGATTTAGATCTGTTTTGGAGGGGCGAGTTGACTGAGACTTTGACTGAAATTTTCTGGGCACCTTGACAATCATTGACTGCAGTTTCTGAGCTAGGGTTTCTGTGGGTCAAAATTTGACTTTGACCAGATTTTGTGGGCATACTTTTGGGACTGTTTTGACTGATTTTGACCAAGCAAGGAAGGCTGCATTCTTTGACAGTTTAACAAAACTTTTTGGAGCAGATTTGACCATTGACTTGTGACTGGTTAGGGCTGCATTGACTGCTGTTGACTTTGACTGATAATTGCAGAATTGAAGTTTGACCAGATTTGACTTTTATGTTCAAAATTGACTGGATATTGGTTGGTTGACTTGGTTGGTCAAGGCTTTGACCTTTGACTAGTTGTTGATGTACTTGGACTATGTATCTCTTTGCTGAACATTTGATGACAATCTAATAGAAGAAGAATTTGGAAATAGTTTTCCCCCTTGTCGGGCTTTTCCCTGGTCTTTGACTAAATCTCCGTGTCTCTATTGTTCTTGATTGTCTTTTATTGTGCATATGGTTTTATGCTCTATCTACAATTGCTTATTGTTACTAAGTGATTGAAAATATATTGGATAATTATATGCTATTGGAAGAAGAATTTTTATAAGTGATTGTTTCAACATAGAACATTGGAAAATTAACATGGTATCACACTTGAGGTGAAGACAAGCCCAAGGAGAAGGTCACCATTTGAAGAATTCTTATCCGCTGTTGAAGATCACTTGACTTGGTCAAGATGACTACCTCATACTTCAAGATCGAAGAGAAGTTGAATGACTCATCTAACTATGTTGTTTGGAGAGCTGGGGTTGACTTGACTTTGGAGGAGAATGATGTTTTGGAATATGTTGAAGGAAAGGTACCTGAGCCTCCAGAGAATATTTCTTCTGCTATCAGGTCCAAGTACAAGAAAGGTGAGGTCAAAGCTAAGAAAATTATTATTGATTCGCTAAGAGATCATTAGATCACTTATGTTGCGAAGTTGAAGAAGTCTAAGGAAATGTACGATTAGGAGGTTGGGATATATGAAGTCAAGAACTTGAACCATATTCTATCTTTGAAAAATCAACTCAAGGACATTAAGATGAACAAGGGAGTGATTGTGCAATCATACTTCATGAAGATATCCCAACTCAAGGATCAATTGCTATCTGCTGGAGAAATTACAACTAATAGAGAGTTGATACTAATTGCACCTGGAGGTCTTCCTCCAATTTGGGAAACATTTATTACCACCATCAGTGAAAATAGCAGGTTCCCTTCATTTGATGAGTTATGGGACAAGTGCACTCAAGAAGATACCACGATGATTTCTAGAGGAAGAATTCAAAAACATGAAGAAGGAGAACCTTGCATTTGTTGCTCAAGACAAGAAGAGGAAAGGAAGAGGAAGACCATCTAATTCAAGAAAGCCTACACCAACATCAGGGACTCCAATAGAAGAGTGAAAAGGGACAGGGACTTGTCACATATTCAATGTTACAATTGCCACAAGTATGGTCACTATGGCCAAGATTGCCTGAAGAATGATAATGCTCCTAGGTCCAACAACAACAATCGTGGCTACAACAATAACAGGTCTAACTATAGAAGAAGAAGAGATGCTCCCGTTGTTTGTGAAGAAGGCCACTGTCCTCAAAAGAGATGAAGGAACTCAAAGTATGATAATAATGCAGCTGCTACTCAATCTAAATACTTTCTTATTTATGTTCTTTCTAGTTCCTCTCCTCCGGGTTTGTTTTATAGTTAGTTAGTGGATAGTGGGTGCTCTATACACTTCACCGGTTATTGTGAAGTCCTCTCAAACCTGGTTGAGAGGAAGTCAAATTTGAAGTCATTCCTGGGGACAATTCTACTTATCTTATTAAGGGGTTTGGTTTTGTTTCATTTCATTTGGATTATGATTAAACTATACATCTACACAGGATTTTTTGTATGTCCCAGGATTGAAAAAGAATATTGTGTCTATATTTTCCTTGGAGGACAAAGGAATGAAAGTTGTTTTTATAAATGGAAAGGTCATTTCTTGGCCAATGGAATCTTGCTTGAAGGAATGAAAGTTGTTTTTATAAATGGAAAGGTCATTTCTTGGCCAATGGAATCTTGCTTGATGGAAGACCAACCCAAGCATTGGTTCATGATAGTAATCATCAACGTGAGTTGTGCCACTGAGGATTCGCTCACCTTCATTATGAAGCCTTGCCTAAGGTGAGAAGGATGGTTTATGGAATGCCTAGGGTTCAAGTAAATCATGATGGAGTTTGTCCAGGATGTGCATGTGGAAAGAAGGTGGAGGGACCATTCCCTTCAAGCAGGAGTAGGACCAGTGGAATACTTCAATACATCCTGATCTTTGTGATCCCATGTCAGTGACTTCTCTTGGTGACTACCTTTACTACATAATCTTTGTGGATGACTTCTCTCACAAGGCATGGATTTTCTTTTCAAAGCACAAGGGCCAAGCATTTGAGATGTTCAAGAACTTCAAGGCTCTATAAAATCAAACAAGGAAGAGGATCAAAATCTTCAGGTATGATAATGGAGATGAATTTATTTCAAATGAGTTCATCGACTTTTGCAAGAAAGCAGGAATCCAGAAGGAGACCATCATACCATATGACCCCAACCAAAATGGAATCGATGAAAGGAAGAACGGGACTATCATGGAAGCTCGAGCTATGTTGCATGATCAAAATTTATCTAAGTTTCTATGGGGAGAAGTTGTAAACACTGTTGTCTATGTTCAAAATAAGACTCCTCATCAAGCCTTGGGTGACAAGACTCCCGAAGAAGTTCACAGGTGTGAAGCCCGTTGTTGGACACTTGAGGATCTTTGGTCGCCCCATCTACTTTCACGTGTCGAAGGACAAAAGGAACAAGCTGGAAGCTTCAAGAAAGAAAGGTACGATTGTTTGTTATTGTGAAAATTTTAAAGCTAATAGAATATATGTGACTAGTCAAAAGAATATAGAGTTTGAATTGGATTGAGAAAAATCCAAGCGACATGTGAATATAGCTTATTAGCAAGGATGTGACATTCAATGAAGATGTTGCCCTTGGGAAAGCAAGGGACACTCCTCCCCTTGCCAATGTTTTGAAAAAGGATGATGCCATGGATGTACAAGACGACTCTCCTATGCATGAGCCAGAGACTAATGTTGTTGATGATCCCATGGAACCCATGGACCCCTTGGATCCCCCTTTGTGTGGTCCTCTTGTCAAGAAGAGACCACTATGGCTTCGTGACACTTTACAAGATGCTGAGAGACATGTTGTTGCAAGAGGAACCTTTAGGGAAAGCAAGAAGCCATGCCAATATCAAGGATATGTTGTAGCAATGAGCAACATTATACACGCTGAACCACACACCTTTGAAGAAGCAGTGAAAGAACAAGTATATAAGGATGCTATGGTCGAAGAATATGAACCTATCATGAAGAATGATGTATGGGAAGTAGTTCCAAGACCCAAAGGGATGTTTATTGGGACTTCTAAAGGGTTGTACAAGATTAAGCATGGTGCGGATGGAAGTATCCAGAAAAATAAGGCAACATTTGTGACTAGTATGACAACATTTTTGCACTAGTTTCGTGCTATACTACCATTCAATCTATTGTTGCTCTTGTTGTTAGCCCAAGATGGACACTTCACCATATAGATGTGAAGATTGTGTTTAACTTTCTACATGGCATTCTTAAGGAAGAAGTACATGTTGAGCAACCACAAGGCTTTAAGGAGCATGACAGGAAGACTCATGTGTGAAGGTTGAAGAAAGCGCTTTATGGATTGAAGCAAGCCCCCAAGGCTTGGCATTCCCGCATTGATAGCTACCTAATGAAGCTTGGATTTATGAGAAGCAATGTTAACCCGAACCTCTACTTCAACATTTTGGTATTATATGTTGATGATTTATTCTTGACAGGTGGAGCGTCTCTTATTCTGGAGTGTAAGAGGAAGCTAGCCTGTGAATTTGAGACGAAAGACCTTGGTTTGATGCACTATTTCATGGGCTTAGAGGTGTGGCATAGACCTGGGTAGATTTTCCTTTCTCAAGGGAAATATGTTGTCAAACTATTGGAGAGATTTGGAATGGTGGAATGCAACTCCATGGCCACATTCATAGAGATGAATTTCAAGAAGTTATGTGGTGAAGCTGCGGGACCTGTATTTACCAAATCCCTCTGAGTACCGACAATTGATTAGGGCACTATTGTTCTTAGTGAACACTAGACCGAACATATTTTTTGTTGTCAACACTTTTAGTCAATTTATTACTGAGCCTCTACATGCACACTAGGTTGTTTCTTAGCATGTGTTGAGATACCTGCATGGGACTATCAATCTTTGACTGAGATATTTTGTCAGAGATGTGAGACTACATGGGTACACTAATGCTGATTGGGCCAGAAATATGTAGAAAAAATTGTTCAATCTGTATCCCAACCCAATTTTCAAGTTTTGCATGGTTTAATTCCCAAACCCATTATAAAACATATGACTGAGATATATATATATATATATATATATATATATATCAGATTTGCATTTATCTTGAAAACAAAGGACTATTCTACCATTTAGTCTTCCAGCTGATATAAGAAATAAACAAGCAAGCGCACACATAAATTTTTGCACACTTGTATTTGGTCAACTGGCCCTGGAAACCCACAAGGGGAAAACCAGTTCTAAGGGAGTCTTTATATTTCTTTTAAGGAGATCTCCCTATTTGTGTTTGCTGATGTCACAGTCAGATTTCGTAGTACTTTGAGCCTCCACACAGTCTTTACTCAGACTGATTTATTAGCCTCAAATTCAGTGCATGTAGTCTCTGACATTTGCATCAAACTCCGAGCCAAACACAGTAGAAGACCTCCAAGAAATTCTGCCTAAACAGTCGATTTCTGCACTGCTAAAATCCTCCAACAGTGATCAAAAATTCCACCCAGGTACACAGAAATCCAACCTGAATTTTTTGTCTCAAAAATGATCTACGAAGCCTTGAAAAACCTGCTCATGTAGCCTTAAATTCTGCACTGACAGACATAAACAAATGCAGAGACAGCCTCAATTTCTGTGCCCAATTCCTGCCTCAAAACGCGTGCTCCGCCTAGAGAAAATACCCACGAATTTTAGGCCAAACCAGCTCCTGAAATTTCCTTGAAACATGAGACTCACAATCTGATTTTTGCTCCTAGAAACTCAAGCTGTGTTGGAATTCGAGCCAACGATCTTCTTGGGATTTGAGCCAACAGTTTCCTTGGCAGTCGAGCTCCTCTGATATTGAGGTCCTTCTACAATTAATGGCTACTCCTCCTTTCAAGCTCTCCCTCTCCTCTTCTCAAGTGCTAAAGAAAATAATTAGCCTCCATTCTCCTTTTCCTCCTTTTTGTCTTTTCAATAGGATGAGAACCCTAAACATTAGATTAATGGCTGGGATTTAAAATATCAGCTCATTAGATCAAGGGTGGAGATCAATCCCTCTCTTGACCCCCTCCCTCATGTGATACCCTCCATTTAATGAGCCTACCTTGTACTTTTTAATGTTTTAATACCATGGTCACTTTTTCTCTCATAAAGTGACTTTCAAAATAAAAAAGTCACTTTAAAAACATAAAAAACCCTTAGATATTGTTAGGCAACTAGCTCACAAAATAGAAGAAAGAGATAGATCAATGACTTAAAACGTAGCCTCTTTGAAGAGGCAGCCTCCTTTACATTACACAAATGAACAATTCTTGGATGATACAAATGACAAGACCTCATTTCTATATATAGGAGTCTAAAGGGTAACAATATAATCAAAGCCAACATAACAATAATAATGTAAGGGCACAACAATAACAATAGTGGGCTTCTATGGGGCACAATAATAACAATATGGACACAACATGGGCACGACAATAACAATAAGGGGTACAATGAAAATAATAATAAGGAAATACACTAGTATTATAGGGACCTAACATGCCCCTCTCCTTCAAAAAAGTGTTGTCCTCAACACTTGAGTAGTTTTGGATGCTTCTATATAAAATTCTCATCCTCCCATGTAGAATCTTCATTGGGTAAGTTCTTCCACTTGATGAGATACTCTAAAATTGATTGATTTCGCAGCTGTCGAGTTCTTGCTTCTGTGACTGCTTCAGGTTCCAATATGATTTTTCCTTCCTTGTGAAACTCTGGCAATATTGTTTGAACTGAGATCTTGTCACCTATAACCTTCTTTAAACATGAAACATGGAAAACTGGGTGCACTCGGGAAGATGCAGGAAGTTCCAATTTGTATGCCGTAGTACCAATTTTTTGCAACACCTTGTACGAACCATAATACTTTGGTGATAATTTATTATCCTTTTTAGCTTGCTTGAGGAACATTTGTTTGTATGGTTGTAGCCGTAGAAATACCCAGTCACCTACATCAAAACTCCTTTCGCTGCGATGTTGATATGCCTGTTGTTTCATTCTATTCTGCGCCAAAGTGAAATTATCCTTTAAGAGTTGAAGAACTTTTTGTTGATGCTCGATGTGATCTTCCACTGCTTGAATCTTAGAATTTTCTCTCTTAAATATGATGTGATGGATGGTGGACGATATCCATAAAGCGCCATAAATGGGGTCATTTTTACTGCAGTATGGAAGGAAGTGTTATACCACCATTCAGCGAGAAGCAACCATTTGACCCATTGTGTCTGTTTATCAGATACAAAGGAACTTAAATATCCTTCCAAACATTTGTTCACTATCTCAATTTGCCCATCAGATTGAGGATGATAAGATGAGCTATGAGCTAACTGAGTACCCAGACAAGAAAATAATTATGTCCAAAAATTTCCAGTGAAAATAGGATCTCTGTCACTTACAATAATCTTTGGGTTTCCATGTAGCTTTTGAATTGTTTTCATAAATGCAGTAGCCACTGTACTGGCTTTAAATGGATGAGATAATGCACAAAAGTGTGCATACTTGGTAATTCTATCAACCACCACCATGATGACACTCTTTCCTTCGAACTTGGGTAAACCTGTAATAAAATCCATTGAAACCTCCTCCCAACGTTGACTTGGAATGGATACAGGTTGTAATAGACCTGGGGTCTTAATTGTCTCAACTTTATTTTTTGGGCAAACCAAACATTTCGCCACAAACTTTTGAATATCAAATTTAAAGCCATCCCAAAAAAAATCCTTCTTAACCCTGTGGTAAGATTTTAAAAATCCTAAATGCCCTCCTAAGGGAGATGTGTGCAATTCCCTAAGAATCTTTTGTATTTAAGACTATCATGTCATGATCCATTTTTAAGACTATCATGATCCATTTTTACCTTGAAGTGTCTTCCCATTAGGTAAGGATGCCATTTCTTAAGTGCATGTAGTATTGCCAACATTTCCTTCTCATAAATAGCTTTGTGTAAATATTATCCTTTGATTAGACGACTTTCGAAAGCAATGGGTCTTTCTTATTGCATTAAAATAGCGCCAATTCCATTTCCTGAGGCATCACATTCCACAATAAAGGTTTTTGTGAAGTTTGGCGTAGTTAAGACCGGTGCTTGGCACATTGCCTCTTTAAGATGTTAAAAGGCCTTCATTGCTTCCGAAGTCCAAGAAAATGCATATTTCTTCAGTAATGTTGTTAGAGGTGTCGCTATTCTCCCATAATTCTTAACAAACTTGCAATAATACCCTGTCAACCCGAGAAATCCTCGCAGATGCTTTATGGATGTGGGGATTTTCCATTCCTTAATGGCTTTAATTTTGCTAGGGTCTACCTTAACTCCTTCATGAGATACAATATGACCCAGATATTCCACCTCTTGGACTCCAAAGAAGCATTTGGATCTTTTTGCATATAATTGTTTCTCCTCCAATAGTTGTAGCACCCTGTCAACATGTTCAACATGATCCTTCCAAGACTTGTTGTAGATTAGTATATCATCAAAAAATACTAACACAAATTTGCTAAGGAATGGTTTGAAAATGGAATTTGTCAAACCTTGAAACATTGAAGGTGCATTAGTAAGGCCAAAAGGCATGACCATACATTCATAATGACCCTCATGAGTTCTAAATGCCATTGTAGGAATTTCTTCAGTCTTCATTGTAATTTGATGATATCCTGAATGAAGATCCAATTTGGTGAAGTAAATTGATCCATGCAATTCATCTAGTAGTTCATTAGTGACAGGAATGGGAAACTTATCTTTAATAGTGAACTTGTTGAACTCCCTATAATCCAAACACATGTGCCATGATCCATCCTTCTTGTGCACTAATACTACTGGAGCAGAGAAAGAACTTTGACTCAGTTGAATTATACCAGCTTCTAGCATCTCTGCAATCATACATTCAATTTCACTCTTTTGGGCATAGGGATATCTGTACGGCCTGATGTTTGGAGGAACACTTCCTAGAATCAGATGAATAGCATGATCATGATCAAAAATAGGTGGGAGACATTTGGGAGTCTCAAATACCTTGGAATGATTGTCCAAGACTTTTTGGAGATCTGGAGAAATAGATGATTCCAATGTGGAAACATCTAGCGAACGTAATTGTGAAATTACACCCCTTTGTTCCTTTTTTACAAGCTTTGTCATACCGTTAGAGCTTATTATCTTTCTCAGTTTCCCTGCAATACTCCTTAATTCAACTTCCTTTCCTTCCACAGAAAATTTCATGAAAAGTTCTTGAAAATTAAAAGCTATTGTACCCAAGGATTGTAGCCATTGGACTCTTAGTACAACATTAGCACCTCCCATTGGAATGGAAAGCATTACACTAGCCAATACATATTCTCCCATTTATATCTTGATATTATGGCACTTTCAAGAGCAATTTATTATTCCTCCATTTGCAACCATCAGTTGACACTCTAGTGCTAGATATAAAAAGCAATTCAATTATTTTTCTACCTTACAATGAATAAAATTGTGGTTACTTCCTGAATCAATCAACATTATTACCTTTTTCTTCTTTATTTGTCCTTCTATCTTGATGGTTTGAGGAGTGGTAATTCCCGCCAATGCATTACAAGATATGGTAGAATTCATTTCTTCTTTATCTAGGCTTTGATCCTAGAGTATATCCTCTTTTTTGACCTTTCTTGCTCTTTTTCTTCTTCCTCTTCGCAATCTATGTAGAATAATTTCTTCTCAGAAAACTTATGACCTCTAGTGTATTTCCTATCACAACTGTAACAAAGCCCTTTTACTCTTTTTTCTTCCAATTTTTGTGGTGTCAACCTTATAGGTTGTGGAAGACTAGGGGCAACAACACTTCTATCTTTATAGTTGTGAGTGGTATGCTTCCTGGTTGTTATAATTTTTCTTTCCATTTTTCTTGCTAACCTAAATGCCTTCTCTAATGAATCAGGTTCCTAAAGGCAAACATCATGTTGGATATTATCCTTTAAAGTCCCTATGAGCACATCAATCCTATCCTCCTTCGGAATATTTTTTACCCTTATGTTCAATTTTTGGAACTCCTCAATGTGCTCCATTATTGAACCCTTTTGTTTGAGACTTATCGATTGGCTAAAAAAAGTGTTGCTTTTTGTATCCTCATAATGTGTTGTCAATTCTTCCATAAAAATTGCCCAAGTGATAATTTGTTTACATGAGAAAAGCCATTGATACCATACAAACTGATTTGATTTCAAATATAAACTTGCAATACATACCTTTTGTTTGTTTTGCACATTATTGAGATCGAAAAATTGCTCCATCTGTAATATCCTTGTTGTGGGATCCTTGCCATCAAATTTCCTCATATCGATTTTTGGAATATGGTGGGTCTTCGATCCCACATTAGAATCTATGAAATCATGATTAACATTTCTTTTGTTTGCATCATGAGTTTCCTTTACTACCTTTTCACCATTAGTAAGTATTTCTTGTAGAAAATTTGTCAAATCTGTCTTCAAATCTGCCATGTCTATCTTCAAATCTGCCATGTCTCTCTTCAAATTTGTCTTCAAATCTATCTTCAAATCATCCATCTTAGCTTCCACACCCTTTATCTTAGATTCCACGCCATTTACCTTAGCTTCTATTAGCTTTTGTGAGAGTGACATTTGTTGCACTTGTTCTTGTAATTTTGATATATCATGTAGCATTTATTCCTCTTCTTCATGAGTCATACTAGAGCTTTTAGGTTGCTTACTAGGTGTTTGCAATTTCTTTCCTCAAGGCATCAGTTACTAATAATAATGCTCTACTATGCCTTTTGAATTCCATCAAAATAAATTTTCAAACCAATCTTAAGAAAAAATTTAAAAGAATCCACACACTTCTTTTCACTTTGTAGGAGGTTGATATTTCCTCTTATGTATCTCTGTACTTTCAGATCATCCAGTTCTCAAATTGCGACCTACAGTAGCACCCTGTGTCCTCTTTCTAATGCCACCAGTCTGATCCAAATTGGATTCTCCAAGGAAGAGTTATGCGAAATCTCCCATAGTGACCTGATTATAGACAAGTTTAGTAGAGCAAACTTGTACGACGTGCCACGAGTCACTGTTTCGACCTTTAGCTCTGAAAAATATATACAAGAAACTAAAGTCCATCCTATTTCTGTACCTTCTTATGAAATTTCAATCTGATACGTAGAGAGAAAGTTATGACAATTTTCCCCAGGTCACCTGTTTGGCATATAATTCAACTGTATGCAAAAAGACTAACTTCCTCAGAACATATCTCCACAAATATAGTGCAAAAAGATCTGAAATCTAGACCCAAGGTTCAGTGCAATTTATTCTCAAATGGATTTTTTTTTTAGCTTCTACAACGTCGCAGAAAAAACGTTATAGCGAAAGTGATACAATGACCTATTTGGAGCAGCGAAACCCTAGAATCCAAATCTCTGATACCAAATGTTATGAAATGAGCTCAAGAAAAGATAGAAAAGATAGAACAACACCTTAGAATTCAGCCTCTTCGAGGGGGAAACCTCCATTACATTACATAAATGAACAATTTTTGGATGATTCAAATGACAAAACCTCCTTTCTATATATAGGAGTCTAAGGAGGCACAATATAACCTAGCTGACCCAACAATAATAATATAAAGCCACAAAAATAACAATAGAGGGATTCTATGGGGCACAGTAATAACAATATGGGGATAATATGGGCACAACAATATTAATAAGGGATGCAACTACAATAGTAATGGGGTAATCACTAGTATTATAGGGACCCAGCGCCTTCTACAGGTAGAAGCCAACATACTGGTATAAGGCTGCACCAGTACAAAATTTGTAAAAAGAAGTTTCTTATTAAAGAAAGATAGAGACAATTGCAACAGGTGGTTTTCACCCACATTAGGTTTCCACCTTATATCTTGTGTTCATGTGTGTGAATGCCTGTTCTATTTACTACACTTGATTATTGGTTATATGGTTCTAATACACAGATTAAAGATCAACTTACTAAAATATAAGTTTGCGAGGTATACGTTGGTTGCTCTAAACACAGTTGCCTATACACGCAAGTTTCCTTAACAAAAGTAGCAGATATAAATCTATTTATGGAAATGAAATATTGTTAAATTGTTAATACTGATTCAACCCCCCTCCTCTCAATATTACTTCCAACAATTGGTATCAGAGCAGGTCTTTCAGAAGAAGCTTGATTGCTTGAAGCTAGATCTATCATCATGGGCAGCTACGAAAGAGAGGGATCCATTAGAGCACATTTTTTATATGCGAGCATCTTCATATATTGGAAGGTAAGAACCATAACCTATCTTCAATCTCTTGGAACAGATGTTTGGGAAATTGTGGAAGAAGGATATACATTTCCATCAACAATTCCTATAGATACGACAAGTAAAAAGCAGTATGAAACAAAAGGCAAGGCTGTCAATACACCATTGGGGAGTCTGTCACAATAAGAATTTTTCAAGGCTATGTAGCTCAAAATCGCCAAAGAAATATGGGACAAGATCGTCCTTATCTATGAAAGAGATAATCAGGTAAAAAGTGCAAAACTACAAACTCTCAAAATTGAATATGGAACTCTCAAAATGCACAATGATGAAAGTATAGCTCATTACTTCCTATAAATATATGACATTGTTAATCACATGAAAAACCTGGGTGAAGAGATAAAAGAGGTTACTTTAGCTAAAAATGTTTTAAGGTCCTTGTCTTCTAAGTTTGAATCAAAAGTTTCTACCATAGAAGAAAAGCAAGATGTTCAGAACTTCACTATGACACAGCTGCAAGGAATCCTAACTGCTGTTGAAATGAGAAAAGGAGATCCATTAGATATGAGAGAAGCAACATTCAAGGCTTCAGGAAGAGAAGAGCTCAATGAATCAGGACACATTTCAGAAGGACAGGAAGAAGCAAACTTTGTCAAAAACCTTCAACAAGGTTCTAGAAGATTCAGAGGTAAACTACCTTCCAAATGCTTTGCTTGTGGAAGAGTCAGTCATTATGTAGCCAAATGTCCTTATAAAGATAAGCTTGATAAAGGTAAGGAATAGGCAAAATGGAATAGAAAATAGAATGTAAGTAAGAAAAGCTACTATAGCATGAAGATAGCGATGGTTTATCAAATAGTGATGAAGATGAATATGGTAATGATTATAGACTTTTGATATCTTTTGAAGATGATGATTTCTTGGATGCTTTAGATGAAAATGGTCTCTATGAAGAAATTTCTAAACTTAACATCTGTTTAGAGGAAAAGAGTATGATTATAGATACTCTAACATTCCAACTTGTTGAAAGGGAAAAACACAATGAAAAGTTAGAATGTGAAGTTGTGGGTCTAAGAAAAGACATTGAGAAAACAAAATCTCTCAATCTTAAATTTGCGAAAGGATTAGAAACTTTAGATGAGATTATCAAAGTGTAATGTTCTCCTCTAATAAAGACATGTCTTGGATATACTGAAGAAGAACCTCAAGCATAGAAGCCATCAACCTCCAAAAGCTATCTTGATGTAGCAAGGAGAAGTGAACAAGTTGACAATCGTCAGCAAATGCATAAAGCAGATCACTAGGTAAATCAGGTTCAATCTACTTCAAGGATGAACAGAAGCTATAACCAACCATAAGTAAATCAATCTCAATTTGCTCCAAGAATGAATATCAATGGAAACTACAATCATCAGGTCAATGGATTCAATAATCGCAGGAATTTCTTTAATGGGCAATGTTTTTCATGTCATAAATTTGGACACAAAGTTGCTCAATGTGTTTCTTACAAGACCATCATGACTAGAGAAGCACGAAATCAAAGGACTGTGAGTGGGATCATGAAAAGGACCTACAATAGCTTTTCCGCTCTTGAAAATGAAATAGAATGCTCTATATGTAACAACTCTAGTCATGAAGATTCTGAATGCAAGAGTAAATTTTCACAAACATCTCAGAAGGAGCAATCTTCAATGAGTCCCAAAACATGGAGAAAGAAGGAACTGCAAACAGAAATATGTGGAATAGCTTTGTATGTAGAAGGACAAGAAAATTAGTGGTATATCGATAGTGGATGCTCAAAACACATGACAGGTGACAAAGAAAAACTTTAGTCATATAATGCATTAGAAAAGGAAAAGAAGGTCTCTTTTGGAAATGACACTCCTACTGTCATAAAAGGTAAAGGATCTATTCTCTTAAAATAAAAGGTTAAAGCTAGAAATGTATGTATGTTGATGGTCTTAAGCATAACCTATTAAGTGTTAGTCAAATGTGTGATCAAGGAAATGAAGTAGTATTTCGATCAAATGGATGTGTTGTTTGTGAGCTTGATACATGAGAAACAATGATCAAAGGTGTAAGAAATCAAAACAACTTGTACATACTCAAGGGAGGACAACAACAGTACTATCTAAGCAAAAATGATGAACATTGGCCATGGCAAAGAAGAGTGGGGCATCTAATCTTCCCTCAAATAAGAAAAGCATGCAGATACTAGGCAGTTTGTGATCTTCCAGATATCCGCATTCTAGAAAATACAATATGCAAATTATGTCAACTTGGTAAGAAAACCAGAGCACATTTCCTAGAGAAGGAAGGATCAGCTAGTAAGCCTCTTGAACTTGTTCACACCGATTTATGTAGTCCATCTAAGAAAAAGTCACCTCGTGGAGAAGAATACTTTATATTGTCCATTGACGACTTTTCTAGAATGTTTTGGATAGGACTTCTAAAGCATAAAGATGAAGCTTTTGAAAAGTTCAAAGCCTTTAAAGCCTTGGTTGAAAATGAATCAGATCACAAAATCAAATGCCTTAGGTCTGATCGAGGAGGGGAATTTACCTCAGATGAATTCTTCAACTTCTATGAAGAACATGGAATAAGAAGGGAATTCTCTACTGCAAGAACTCCTTAGCAAAATGGAGTGGTAGAAAGGATGAACAAAACTATTCAACAAATGGCTCGTGCTATGCTAGATGAGTCCAGAACTCCTGGAACCTTCTGCGGTGAAGCTGCATTTGCTGCCATCACTACTCTCAACAAAACAAAGGTCCAGGTAAACAACACTCAAACTCCACATGAACTTTGGTATGGTAGGAATCCTACTGTAAAATACTTCAAGGTTTTTGGAAGCAAATGTTACATCAAAAGGACTAATGAAAAACCTAGAAAGTTTGAACCTAGAGCAGATGAAGGCATTCTCCTTGGTTACTCTTCCCAACGTAAAGGATGTAAGTGTTATAATAAAAGACTTGGGAAATTTTTTGAAAGTATTGATGTTGTGGTTTATGAAGTAGGAAAAAGTCTAAAGCAAGTAAAAACTGAAGATTATGAAGAAGATGAGGACTATCTTTCCACATCAAATCAAACTATTTCTGAAGAAGAAACCAATGAGGCACTAGAAGAATAGATGAGGGTAGAAGAAAAGACTTCATCCAAGTATGTTTAGAAGAATCATCTAGAGACTCAAATTTTGGGGCAGAAAGAGGCAGGTGTGCAAATAAGAAGAACTATTACAAAAGCTTCAAGCTATCTAGCATTGCTTTCCTCTGTCAAACCGCAAAATGTAAAAGAAGCACGAAAAGATGAATGTTGGGTCAAGGCCATGAATGAAGAACTTGAGTAGATTGAAAATAATAATACTTGGGAATTAGTTCCTAGACCTAATGATAAGAATGTCATAGGAACCAAATGGATATTCAAAAACAAGCTGAATGAAAATGGAGAAGTTATTAGAAACAAGGCAAAACTTCTTTGTAAAGGGTATGCTCAACAAGAAGGTATAGACATTGAAGAAAATTTTGCACCTGTTGCTAGTCTTGAAGTCATAAGAATGTTCCTTGCTCTTTCTAGCTTTCAGAAGTTCAAAGTATATCAAATATATGTGAAATATTCCTTTCTTAATGGAGACCTAGAAGAAGAAGTAAATATTGAGAAGCCAGATGGATTCATCCTTGGAAATGATCCAAAACTTGTATGCAGACTCAGAAAGGCTCTCTATGGTCTAAAACAAGCTCCAAGGGCCTAGTATTATCATCTTGACAAATGTCTTCATTAGTAAGGTTTATCAAAAGGATTAGCTGATAGCAATATATAGATATAAAAATTGATAATGATAAAATGATAATACTTGTGTATGTTGATGATATCATTTTTGGTAGCAATGAAGAAGCCATGAGTCAAAAGTTTTCTTTGGTAATGTAGAAAGAATTTGAAATGTCCCTGCTTGGTGAACTCACATATTTTCTTGGTTTATAAGTTCAACAAAATAAAGCTGGTATTTTTCTATCGCAAACCAACTACCTCAAGCAAATCTTGAAGAAATATGGCATGGAGGATTCTAAACCAGTATGTACTACTATGGTAACAGGGTGCAACCTCAATGCAAATCATGAATCAATAGCAGTACATCAGCCAACCTACAGATCCATTATTGGTAGTCTGCTCTATCTAATAGGTACCTGACCAGACATCATGCATGTAGTGGGAATAGTTGGAAGATTCCAAGCAAATCCAAAGGAAGCACACCTTTAGGCAGTCAAAAGGATTTTCAAATATTTTCAAGGAACACCAAACTTTGGTTTATGGTATCTTAGAGACGCATATCTTACACTTCATGCATATATAGATGCAGCTTGGGTAGGAAGTGTGGATGAGAGAAAAAGCACTAGTGGTGGTGCATTCTTTATGGGTTCCAGATTAGTGTCCTAGTTTAGAAAGAAACAATGTTCAATTGCATTATCTACAGCTGAAGAAGAATATTTGGCTATTTTATATTGCTGAACGCAACTCCTTTGGATGATGAAAACATTGCAAGACATTCAAATCACATCTACTCCACCCATCTCCATTCTATGTGATAATACAAGTGTAATCAGTGTTTCAAAGAATCTAGTCATGCATTCTAAGACCAAGCACATGCCTATCAAATATCATTTTGTTCGGGAACACGTGCTTGAACAAAAGGTTAGATTGGAGTATGTTCCCTCAAAGGAATAGGTTGTTGATATATTCACCAAACCATTGCCCAGAGAGACATTTGAATACCTCAGACAGAAGCTGGGAGTAGTTGATGAATCATCTTACTATTGAAACCTATCTGTTTCAGAGAATAGTGGTCGTACACCAGTTTCGTAAAGCGTATCCACGTACATACACCGGTTGTTGTAGATATAGTCGTGTATATGTTGGTTTGAAGAATATCACTGGGCCAGACTCAAGATGAAAATAATTTGATATGGGTCTGACAGTGATCATCTAGCATAGTTTTAGGGGGAGCATATACTTCCAATAATGCATTGTTGGCATTATCTTAGAATATCTTGGTACAATTTCATAGTTGTTTTTTCAGGTGGAACAGGTGCAAAGGGAGATCATGGTTTCTAGTCTAGATGGTGATTGACAGATGCTACCAATGATAGTTGTTGATGACTATAATAGTATTTTTTTATATATTTTGTCTTTATGTCATGTATATATTTTATTATTAAGGTCATGTAACAACCTATTTTTTTTCCCCACTATGCCTAAGATGGATGATGTAATGTTATTGTTTTCTCATGTATAACCATTTTGTGTATCCTCACTTGGTTGGGTGGATGAGTCAATCTTGGTATATCCACACTTGTTTGGGAGATGGATGTATGTATGAGTCTTTGGTGATAGGAAGGTCATTTATGATGTATAGAGTCATGTTCTTCTTGTAAAACATATTTTTGTAGACCATTTCTTATAGTCAGGGGGAGCATGAAAAACACATTTCAGCATATCAAAGAATTCAACATGTACGCAAGGGGAGGATAACCCTTTTCCCTTGATGACAAAGGGGGAGAGTGACATGGGGTTGCCATCAAGTCCAAAGGAGTAGATTCCTAGAATTATGACATAGGTTTGGTGCTATGAAATAGCTATTGTCCTTGATGGCAACTCACTCAAATGACAGATCATAGTTCAAGCTCTCAAAATGAAGGAAAAAGAGATATACAAATGTTCCCCTTGACCAAGCCACGTATACACGTGGGTTCACTGACCAAAAGGTGCGTATGCGTATACACGCACTTTCACGCAAGGAAAGGTGTGTACATGTTGGAGAATTTGGTTTTGGTCTGTGGTATTTGGACCATGGTATTTTGACCCGTGGTATCTTGTCCGAAGTGTTGACCCCAGGGATTTGGTCCAAAGTATTGATTCTAAGGGGTTTTGGACCATGGTATTAATTAAGGCCAAATACTATAAAAGGAGGAGGAGATCATTAGGCAAAGGAACTGAAGTATTGAATATCTAATGAAGAGCAACATCTAAAATACTAGTCATTGGGTGACAATGTATAGCTGGATCTGAATCAAGGAGGAACCTAAGTGCTTGAAGAAGGATAAGTTCTATTGATGGGTCAAGATCTTAAGGCTTAAAGAGAAGTGTATTTATGTCGTTTTGATCTTTTAGCTGAATAATTGGCGCATGTGAAAATCTATAAATCCGATGATCTGGGTATAAATGATGCCTAAATAGTTGTACAGGTAAAATCATCATTTACAGATATGTACACAGGTTCATTACAGCAAGGGCGCATATACACACTGGTTCAACATTTCAAAACATTGTATACATAGGTTTGTCTTGAGAAAAGTGTGTATGCATGCAGGTTTGATACATTGAAGTAGTGTACACCTCATAAAATATGTTTTAGCTACTTATGTTTTTTGTTGCAGTGTTCTGGGTTCTAGCTTGGGTTCTGGTTACTGTTACTGTGTTCTAGTTATAGCATTCAGAAAAGTGATTGTTTGATTCAGTTTTGGTTAGTGCAAAGGAGATTGGTTGATGCAGATATATTTGATGTTTGATTGATGTTATTGATGGATCCAATCTGAAAATTTATGAAACGTGGTCCCTGGAAGAAAAGAGAAGGTTGTAGCCTTATCTAGGTCAACACTACATACTAGCAAACACATCAGCTAGTACAAGAGCTATGGGGTTGTAGCTCCCTTCCAGGAGAAGCTAGAGAACGAGAAAGGGTTGTAGCCTTCTGTAGGTAGAAGCCTGCATACTAGTATAAGGTTGCACTAGTACAAAATTTGTAAAAAGAAGTTTCATATTAAAGAAAGATAGAGATGATTGCAGCAAGTGGTTTTCACCCACATTGGGTTTCCACGTTATATATTGTGTTCATGTGTGTGATTGCCTGTTCTATTTACTGCACCTGATTACTGGTTATATTGTTCTAATACACAGATTAAAGATCAAATAACTAAATTATAATTTTGCAAGGTATACGTTGGTTGCTCTAAACACAATTACGTATACACACAAGTTTCATTAACAGAAGTAGCGTATATAAATCTATTTATGGAAATGAAATATTGTTAAATTGCTAATACTGATTCACCCCCGCCTTCTCAGTATTATTTCCAACAGCTTTTGTGAGGCATGCAATTTTGAACATATTTGGCACAATTGATGGCTTCAGCCTGAAACTGCCAACAAGGACCTTTGGAATGGATCGTGAAATTTTCCATCTCCATCAAGCTATGATTCTTCCTTTGTTGTGGATAGTAGGGCATAGTATGTTGTATGACCTTTTCCTTCCTTCATTAATCATATGAAGTCCACTCTCCATAAACAACTCAACATGAAATACTTGAGGCTCCTTCACTACTTTCTTGAGATATAGATAATTTTGTTTGCATCTGGGATAAGCATATTGCAAACTCAAGTATGCCTGAGATATCTTGAGTAGATTTAACATATTGGATTGCAGATCTGCACACACCCACTTTTCGTCATGGGTCAAGTTTTGAACCAAGTGTTTCCACTAATTTTGTTGACACTATGTGGTATTAAAAACTCTTTAGTTTTCATCTAGGATAGGCATATCACAGTTCAATTGAACCCTTGATCTCTTTAGTAGGTTTCAGAGATTGGATTGCAAATTTACACGCACACCCCTTTTGTCAAGGGTCAAGTTGTCAACCAATTATTTCCACTCCTTTGGTTGATGCTATGTTGTATCAACAACTCGTTGGGGGAATTTTATACTTGAACCACTGTTGTCTAGATATCTCCTATGCAGTCAATTAGTTTCCTAGTTATGAAGGAACCACATGAGCTTCATTATAAAGCTGCATTTTGTATTATTCTGATGGTAATGCAAATTTAGTCGATTATACTGGCTCTGATTAGGTTGGAAATCTTGATTACTACAAGTCCAACTCTGTTTATGTCGTTCATCTTGGCTCTGGTCCTAGTTTTTGGTCCAGCAAGGAGCAAGCTGTCAATGTCGTTCCTCCTATGGATGCAAAATACCAAGGTGTTGATAGTTCTGCTACCAAGTCTATTTGGATTGAACATATTTTGACGAAGTCTAGTTTTGAACAAGAGAAACCTACTCTAATATAGGGAAATAATCAGAGTGGTATCCATGTTATCAGGCAGCCAGTAGAGCATTAACATCCCAAACCTATAGAATTCCATATGCATTACATCCAACAGTTGATTAATGATAGGATTATTGATTTCACTTTGCAGTATTGTCACACATTGAGATGCAAGTCACTAACATCTTCGCTAACCCTTGACAAAGTCTCATTATGTTAAACTTCATACCTTGATTGGGGTGAAGGAAATTGTCACTAAGGTGGGGGTAATCTCACTCCCCCTCTCTGATTTTTTTTGTTTTGAACACTTTGCACATGGTACCTATCATGACCTTGTAGCTAGGAGTCAGACCCATTTTTAGATTTAACATCTTTTCCATATGTCCCTAAGTTGCACTCATGATGGGGCATTGGTGTAAATACATCGTGCAGTTAAGTTTATTTAGATTGGTGATCAAACCAACCACCTATATTTAATGCCAAACCCCTCTCATTGTATTACAAATACAGGTGATCCCTTGTAATTAAACACAAGACATATCTTCTTTTTGTTAGTTTTGCATTTTCTATTATTATTTTGTTTTGTATGTATTGAAATATTATGATTTCCATTGTATCGTAATAGTGGAGATGATTCATATTCATTTTATCATGATCTAGAGAGATATGCTCCAAGAAATTAATTAATTTTTTCAAGTATATTTCCATTTTGAATCGTTTTGAAACCTTGTGTTAAGACCAGAGACAACCAAAAATAGAATTGCTTGCAAATATTGTAAAATTAGCACGTGCCAAGTTCTATCCTATACCATTTTAGAGCTTGTTTACTACCATTTTTATTTCCCACCAAAATCAGCCAGTAAACATTGCAGTGACAATGAACTTCAGAAGTAGCTTTCTACAAGTATTTGCACATGATTGCTAAGGAATTAGAAGAGAGCTTCTTCTCAATGATGTTGTCAAAGTGCATGTTTGTACTTCTCAATGAGACAATATTATATTCCAGAATTGTTAGGGTCCAACCCTAACCCCCTTATTTATGTAATAGGATCGAGTCATAGTTATAGTTAAGTAAAGAGTCAATAAAGCCCATATTAATAATTGTAAATGGTTACCCGCATTTAATGAAGGGACCACAGTTAGTTGCAAATGGGCCATGGTATTAGGTAGATGGTATTAATAAGAACCATGGTATTGCATGTATGAATCCTATATAAAGGATAGAGACTCCCCTTGAGGAGCATTGTGTCTTATTTTGTAATTGAGATCAACTCTATTGGAGGTTGCCCCTTCGAAGAGGCAAGTGAACATTCCTTTCTGAATAATAAAAACTTGTTGTTATTTCTCATTGTTCCATGTTATGGGTATATTTCTTCACATATTTCATATTCGGGTATCATCTTGTAGGTTAAGAGCATAATAAGTCGTATCAGAGTGCTTTACAGGGCCGGTTGGATTTCCAATTTTTAGCCAAAAAAAAATTGGCTAGACATGTGTTTCGACTTCTTTAAACCACGTGATCTGTCATTAAGTGCATAAACCTATGAATTTGGGGAGGCATGCATGAAGGAAATATAAGAGGTGGTCATGCTTGTTGGACTCCCTTGTAACCCCTATGGTTACCCCTTTGAGTAGTAGTGCATTAGACAAAACCGTGCATGGAGTGTCTTCCAAGCACACTCTAGCTATATTGGAAGTCCCCTAGCTCCCTTGAAACCTTAGCATAGATAAACCGTCAGCCGTCTTGCTACTAAAGTACAACGAGAACAACAATCGGGGAGATTACTCGTGCGTATGATAGGGCAGTCGGGTTGTATGGCTAAGGGTATGGTTGATCCTCCTTAGTTAGTGCCCTGGAAGATTGGATTGAGAATTACTGTCAAACCCTTATGTATATTGCGATCTGTAGCACCTGACACTCCTGCAGACCATAGTGCCCTTCTCTATCTCTAGTGTTGGCATTATGTTTCTGGTATGGTTATATGTTACAGATGTTGTACTTGATGGCAACACCCATGGCATGGCTCCCAATATGATGAGAATTAAGAAGTACGCAGGAGAAAAGTTCATGGAATTTTATGCAAAGAAAAGTTTATAAAAGTTTATTTCATGTGGAGAAAAGTTCACGGAATTTTATGCAGAGAAAAGTTTATTTCATGTGGGAAAACTTACCTTTGGTCCATGGTAGTAAGTCCTTGGAATTTGAACCTATGGTTTTTGGACCATGGCATCTCGACAGACGTGTTGATCCCTAGTATTGAGTTGATGGTATTGGTTTGTTATGGTTTTGGCCCGTGGTATTGGTCCATGATTTGAGGAAGAGCTTGCCTATATAAAGCAAAGGAGATCATTTGGCTTGAGTATGCTTTTGGGTTGAATATCTTAAGATCTGAAATATTGGGTTATTGTTTCAAAAAGCTCGATCTATATGAAAGTGAAGTGGAAAGCGAATCTGTGAAGGGTGATCTCTCGAGCGCTGCAGCTGCGGAAGTGCGGAGGCGCCGCAGGAGA
>APFE030302258.1:103546-125126 GCA_000404065.3 Pinus taeda
TTGAGAAGCCTTTCTTCTTCTATCCCTATCATGACAAGCGAGTGGTCAGATGCTTTCCTCACCTCAAGCTTTCCATCACACATATGAATGGAGTGACCTTGTTGGCGGATGTGGACCAGGGACAACAAGTTTCTCCTCATCTATGGGAAATATAGAACATGATGCAGAAGAAAGTCTAGAAGACTAGGCAATTTAAGCCTGATTGTGCCAAGCCCTGATGGCTTGAGTTTTGATTAGTCTGCAAAGTATACTGCTCCATCAACATTGTCAGTAAATTCTTCAAAAAAATCTTTTCTATGAGTCCTGTGGCAAGTTGCTCTTGAATCAAGCAACCAATCATTTTTCGAAGAAGTAAGTGAAGCATTAAATAAGTCTTCATTTACTCCAATATTACATTGTGCCACAATATAATGACGGATTCAGGTAATTTACCTTTATCTATGTCATTAGTTTTACCTTTGGATTGGTTTCTTTGCTGCTCAATTTTGTCCCAAGGTAACTTGCATGTGGAGGCAGCATGTGATCCATTTCTTTTGCAGTGTATGCAGTGAAAATCTGACTTTTCTCCTTGAGAGTGTCTACCTCCCCTACCTTTGAAATATCTTCCTCTTCCTCTTCGACCACCTTCTCCTCTGGAAGAATCTTGGGCAAGATTCTTTTCTTTATGAGCAAGGCACACATCCTCTTTAGAAGATTTAGGGGTTGTCTTCTCTCCAAAAGCTTTCTCTCTTTCAACAAATTTTTTCCCAAGAGAGTCAAAGATAATATCTTTGAGATTTCCATTTGCTTGTAATGCCTCAAGATAATTGGAGTAAGCAGGATAAAGTGCCTTGAGAAAAGCGATAAGAGGAATATCCAATTCAACCTTAGTGGCTTTGATATCATGCATTATATATTTTACTTCAGATGCAGGAGCAAGAGGATCGTTATTTTGTAATTTAACAGTGAGGAGGTTAATCATGAGTTGAACAACTTCAAGTGCAGAGTGTGAGTCATAGAGTTCCTTCAGTTTTTGGAAGGCTTCGAAAGCATTTGAAATTGGAGAAATATGGTGACTCACCTCTTCACTTACTGATGCTGCAATCAATGCATAGACCTTGTTGTTCTTATTTCCCCAAATGGCGAACTCCTTGTCTGAGGTAGGTTGTTCTAGCTCTTTGTCTCCATCTCCAACACACACTTCTTTCCACAACTCATTGAAAATGAGGGTGTGTTTTATCTTCCAGGACCACTCATGATAGTTCTCCTTACCAGTGAGAACTACTCCCACAATATATATGATTTAATGCATTGTAAAATCTGTGTACTGTGGAGAAAAAAAAATACTTCTGCTGCAAAATTTTACTCCTAAAAAAAATTTGATTCTGATCTATGAAGACAAAGGTATTATGTTAGGAAGGTGTTATACATATCACTGTACAAAATGTAATACCATACACCCCAATATCATTCAACGTAATAGAATTCACCATTCACCGCAATACCATTCACCGACTCTAACATTCAATGCCATACACGATGCACCAACTCACAGTTACTAAAAATAAACATACCATTCGCGCAGGAGAGGAGACTCTCGCGCATAGGCTCTGGACAACAATAGCATTGGAGGAGGGGTAACACAGTGTGGGAGGAGAGGCCAACAATGTATCAATTTGGAGCAGTGTATCAGTTGAAACAGCTTATCAATTTAGAGCAGTGTATCAATTGAAACAGTGTATCAATTGAAAAACATCATGGAGCAGCGATCCCACACAGCGTTATATCCCACGCAATGTTATCAACAGAGTGTTATATTGATGTTTTGTTGTTGCGAACAGAGTGGTGTGGTGAGCAACATATATGCCCAAAGTTTTAAGCCTGGGAGATTTCTCGTTGAAGCAAAAGCTGGCTTAATCCACAAAACTCATGAAAACTTGAGTGGCTTCTATTCTGGAGGAGAGGGTGCCCTGGGTAGCTATTGGGAATGCTTGTTGTAGAGTTTGTGGTGGCGCAGCTCTTAGTGTGTAGGGCAATGTAAAATACAGTGAGAAGCACAGTGTGGAGGGCTGAGGGTGGAGTAGTGAGCAATGCAGTGTGGGGGGCCGAGTTGCAAGGTGTATAGGAGACCGGATCAGGGATAGATCCACACAAAAAAAATTTGTGTTCTTTAACAACTGCCTCCCCTCATACAACATTTAGAACTTGAATTTGATCTCATAGCATTGCTCTAGCTACATATGGAAACAGCGATGGTTCCAACGATAAGGAGTATAATGAGCTGTGGGTTATGATGCGTTCAGGCTAGTGGAAGCATCAAAGCTGCCAAGCTAGCCAGTGTGCATAGGATTTAGAACATAGGCAGAATAGGAGTTACAAATTAAAGAGGGAAGCCAAAAATGGCGTGGCTCTGATACCATGTCAGACCAAGAGGTAACTCCTCAAAACAAATCATGATATTCATTCAGATTGATCATTATTATATAGATGAGGGAGAGACTGTTCATTTCATCTCCCGATGACTCTTCATCTTTTCTATTATTTATTTACATTAATTTCAGTTGTTCACCCAATCACTATGATTAGGTGTCAACAAAACAAAAAGGTTTGATCAAGCCTTAATGCTCAGTCAATTGTTATAACTTGATCAAGTGTTATAGCTCGATCAAGAGTTTGTCTTTAACCATCGATTGAGCTACCTTTTTAGCACCCAAAAAGCTTGATCAAACCATTGTTTTTTCCACTGAAACATGCCCTTTTTCGCTTAGTAAATATAACCAACTCTATAAATTCACACGATATCAAAGAAATAGTTTTACAATGCAATAAGCTTCATTGCCTTGACAATTGCGCAACCCGTGGAAGTACAATACAAGACATGAAAAGTATTGGCTCTTACTTTTTATTCTTCCCTATCTTAGGCAATTTCAACCAATAGTTCCTTGTTTTTTCATCTTTTAATTCGTCATGATTGTTCTTGTATTTTACTAATGTCAATAATAGAAATCACTAGCAACATTAGAAGAATCATTAGCAATGTTAGCATTTCTAAAAAGTATCTATAGGGTAGTGTCTTACATCCAACGAATATTGAATTCATTTTAATATGCTTTAGAAGCCACTTGTTCAAATATGATGCAAGTAAGAAGTGGATTTAAATGATTTTAATATGCTTTAGAAGCCACTTATTCAAATATGATGCAAGTGAGAAGTGGGTTAAGGAAAGGATCATCTCTAATGACATCATAGTGTTATGATGACATTTATTATATTATATTCATACAACTTATTACACTTCTAAAATGGGAAAATAAATTGTGAAAGTAGTTGAAGGTGTCGAGATTTAGGAGAAGTTAAGAAGGAGTTTGTGCTATTTTAATGCAATTAGAAAGGGATGTTATATTATAACAGAGATTGTGAAACCATGAGTTAAATAGAGTCATCGTTATTTAATGTTACGCAATGTATAATAAAAATATAAATAAGATAAAGGAATAATTAAAATAAGTTTATACTCATTGTTATTTAATGTTATGTAATGTATGGTAAAAATATAAATAAGATAAATGAGTAGGTAAAATAAGTTTGCGAGATCAACATTGATTGAGTAGGTAATAATTTTTTTGCATGTTCTTATAACATATTTTTTCTTCTATTGTATAACGGAGATTTACAATATATATGGTTATCATGAAATATAGGAAGAATATGTTTTAGGAACGGTTTTGGGATAACAAATTCATGTGATAGGAGATTATATTTAACTTGACAGTAATTTTTAGAGAATTTGAATATATTGATAAATACTCCATGTTTAGTTTTGCGAATCAATAAACTTAAAAATGCTAAAATCTTATAGCAATATTGTCAAAGTATTCTAATTTTGTAAAGTTACAAGTTTGTTTATGCAAAATAATTACATGCCTTGGATGCCTTGTTTAGTTTGTGCTATGTAAATTTTACTGAATGATATTGGTTATTCACTATGGTACTCATATGCAACCATTTACAAGATAAATTCATATGATTATTTTGTGAAGTGGTAAAGTAATTAAATCTTTAGTAACACTGTTTAATCTATTGTGGCACTTTAGATGGGAATTTATTGCCGACCTAAAAAGGGCATGTTGATGCTAGTAAAATTCCATTTAACAGATAGTGTTATTCCTTATTTTAAGGTCTTAATTAGACATAACACTATCTAGTGGGAGACTCATTTGCATTATGGTGCAACTATTATTACTAGGTACAACTGGTTGTTGAGTTGATTGATATGCAAAATGCAAGGTGCAATATGAGCTTTTGTAAATATTGAAAGTAAATCTATGCTAAACTATTCTAGCAAGTAGCGTACTAACTAAAAATAAATAGTTATTGGAGTTATATTTCCTACTTGCATCCTACAAATAGTTAGTTGTTAAAAGGAAAAGTAGAGCTTAGTAATACATAAATAAGGTAAGAGCACAAATTAGCTTGAAGGTGTAAGTTTATTGAACACCATCCATTCATTAAATCAGCACAGGAAATTTTAGAAAAGGAATAAGAAACAAAACTATTACATTCATAATAAAATAGTCTATTGAATGAACAATATACCTTTTAGTGGATGTAGTTCACAACCTATAAATCATAGACCTAAAAAGGGCATGTTGATGCTAGCAAAATTCCATTCAACAGATAGTGTTATTCCTTAGTTAAAGGTCCTAATTAGACATATCTAGTGGGAGACCCATTTGCATTCTGGTGGAATTGTTATTACTAGGTACAACTCAACGTTGAATTGATTGATATGCCAAATGCAAGGTGCAATATGAGCTATTGTAAATATTGAAAGTAAATCTATGCTAAACTATTCTAACTAAAAATAAATAGTTATTGGAGTTATTATTTCCTACTTGCATTCTAGAAATAGTTAGTTGTTAAAAGGAAAAGTAGAGTTTAGTAATAAATAAATAAGATAAGAGCACAAATTAGCTTGAAGATGTAATTTTACTCAACGTCATCCATTCATGAAATCAGAGAAATAAATGTCAGAAGGAATGAGAAACAAAACTATAACAGTCATAATAAAATATTCTATTGAATGAACAATATACATTTTAGTGGAAGTAGTTCACAACCTATAAATCATCGACACTAGAATAATTTTCCTCCCAAAAGGGCCTTGAGGACGTATTCTCATTCATAATTTCATAAGTACCAAGAATTGTAAAAAATTGAGCCCCTTATTACTTTATCTTATTACACTTTCAGTAATAATTTGCAAAGATTTGAAACTAAATTTTTCATCTTTGATGAAAGAGGATCTTTGTAACCCTTCATAATTGACAGAATATGACAAAAGTATATTAATTCCATAGATATTAACAATATCTTTCCAACACAAATTGAATGGGAAAAATAAATTTGTATGTAAAAGTTATCTCGATATGAAGTTTGTTCCAAAGAACAAAATATAAGTCTCCAGGGCTGCCATGTGGCAGCACCAAGAAGTACCATGTGGCACTGTAGGATGTTGATATGGAAAACCATATGATGGCATGGCAGGATCATGATGTGGCATAAAAGGCAGTTACATGGTAGGCTATGCAAAAAACATACCATATCATAAGGTCAATGACAGTGGCTGACATGTGGACCAATCATAGGTTGACACATGGTAGTGATGATTACTAGGTAGGTGATGTGGCACTAATCGATTAGATGACGTGTCACCAAATATACATAGGTTGTCAATGAGAAGGTACCATGTGGCCCAATCAAAAAGTGTTAGATGGCACTTTGAAAATTCAAGGAGGTTTGGACATTGGTTATGAAAAGGTCGACGGATGGGCTTGAACACCCGAACTTAGCAGAAGCAAACCAATGACCCAACCATGGCCCGTGCATTGAATATTATTCATAATGGGTGTATATTTTATTCTATGTTTATTTTTAGAACGTAATACCAAATAGGGAAGGTCTATGGCCTTGATCCCCCAACCTCCCCCAACAAAAAAAAAAAAACTATACAGTTGTTCAAAAAATACGCCATGATGTTCGACATTACATGGAGGTGGTATGGATCCACATATCTATGTAGTTTTGATAAAAAATACATGCAAGGGATAATAACATAATGCTCACAATTTGAACCAATGACTGTCCAATACAAAGGTTTTATATAAACCAAAATTTATCACTACGCCACAAGCCATTTTGGAAAAGTATGGTGCAATAGTGGTAATATGTAGAGTCTAAGTGCCATTGGGAATTTTTGCAAACTATAAGGTGTTTATAGGCAAAAGTTATGTGCGGAGTTGATTGTGATGACTACACTTGAATTTTTGTAGTAGAGAAAAGAACTGATTGATGAAGCACTTGTGGACAGTGTGCAAGTTAGGATGGTTTCACTGTGAAACATGGGAGGTGTGGAATGGGGAAGAAAGACAGTTTTGGATACTCTTCAAGTGGTTCAAGAGCAGGAAGAGGTTGATCAATGCAACAATCTTCCTAGAGCTAGTGGTCGAATCAAGGTTCAATTATGATGTAATAAAGCATTTGGATTCTTAGCATTATATTAATAGAATGGATTCTTAGTTGAGCAAGCATGGAGACATAGCCTAGACTGGGTGAACTCTGTTAAAAAGTTCTTGTCACTTTGTCACCATTTTTTATTTTCATGTTGTTGTTCATTCTTTCATTCAAGTATTTAAATTGTTATTAAGTCATAATAAACAATTTATGACGGTTAATAATAAATTTTAATATGCATCCATCAATTTCAATCTTTTTTCAGTCTAGAGCAATCTCCCTAATTGTTATCTAGTAGATATGCGGTCCAAATGTCATGGTAAGAGGAGATTACCGCAATCATACTAAACAACATATTTTCTATTGTAATTTTGTAATCACTTGTACGTCCTGAGTTAGGGTCTTTAGGTCCCTTTTCAAACTAACAAAGTAATAATTTAACAAATGATGGTCGCTTAATGGGACAACAATTTGTTATTTTATAATTGATTTTGATAACTTAGTTCTATTCCTAGGGAGATCACACCAGAATTCATGGCTTCGAATAATTACAATCGTAAGTTTTCTAAGAATAAATCTCAGAAAGATTTTTTATTTCAAAGATTGAAATGTTCTCTGGAAAGAGAAAACAAAAATTACTTATCTTGATCAAATAGGGGAAGAATTCACTATGCTTAGAGTGTTGGGACATGTTTTTAATTACTATGTCTTACTCTTCTTCATATTTTACTTAGGTAATTTTGCAAACATTGAGGTTGGTTATGATATCGTAGTAGATGTTCATGTGCAGGCTAATAATGGAATTTTATACCTTAGCTTGGTGATTTGTTGCCCATCATTTCCCTTTGATATCTTAAAATCCTACGTTTCTCTAACAACAATATCCAATTATGTATAAAGATCGTTTGATGTTGGAGGTAGAATTATCTATAGATGAGTGTTAGTGCAACGTAATATGAAATGTTTAAATAAAATTTCATAAATGGGTTTTATTTTAATTGGATGACTAATATCTTCAAATGGTTCATGAATTTTCCGTTCATTTTCAATCATTCCTTCATATCTTTCAACACCTTAAACTATTGTTTAAATGTTATGTTGTTTGCACGATTAGCCCCACATGCGATTCATATTCACTGAGCATAATGGGTGGTTCGGGGGGGTGGGTGGGTCACACCACCCTCAAAGAAAAAAGGTAAATTCTTGTATCCATTTTTTGTTTTCTTTAACACACAATTTTTTCTTTTAGTAATTTTTTGGCACATGATGGTTGAGCCTATGCTTTTGTAACTTTGATTAAGGAACTGAAGTTTTATTTTAATTAAATGTTAATGGATTGAGAGTTTATGGATGTTGTTAGGGCCTAAATCTACCTCAGGCTGAGAAAGGCAGAATCTAGGGCAACATCAAACCACGCTTAACCTGGTAGCTAGCCCTACCAGATCAGGAGAGGGCTCTGTCCTTGTCAATCTCGGCAAAATATGATTAATGAGGCTTGAGATGACTGATGTAAAGACTTATTTTAGGCTAGGTATGTGTTCAAAAGATTTTTATTTAATTTGATGATGTTTTGTTGGCTCAAATGTGAAAGGCAGTTTTGGGTCCAGGGAATGAGGCTCAGTTTTGTAGAGATCTCTATGGGCCGAGGTAGGCAAATGGTTTGGTAATTCAAATTGAGTGAGATGGAAAGCTTTTAGACTGATGAGGAGTTAAAGAGGGCATGGAAGTCTCAGGGATCCTCTTCAAACAGCTCCAAACATAGATAACTAAACAAGCCCCTAGGTAGAGTACTGCGATTCAATGAATTATACCTTTATCCTTGTTTCATTTAGTTGAGATGAACAGAGAGAGATAATGGCATACATAAAACACATGTAAACTTGAAATTATAGAAGGAAAAACAATACCAAATCAAGTTGCCACAAGAATCCCATAAAGTGCTGCAAACCCTGGTCTATTCCCTTGCCAAACTGCTGAAATGAGTATACAATAAAGCTCCAAGCTTTCCCAAAAGTCCAACCTTTGATAATGATTGAAAAACAAGTAGATGTAGGCAATAAACAACCCATCCTAGCCTTTAGGGGTCGAGCTCATAAGTTTAGGAGCTGTTCCAAGATAGTCTAAACTAAGAACTAAAAAGTAGGCAGTGGAACAGCTTGCCTCTAAAAACTAGGGAACTAATTCATTCAGTTGCAAACTACCTTTTCATGGATGAATCTACCTCTATGAGTGAAAATTTAGCATAATTACATAAAAATCCATCAAGTCACATTAAATTACATCATGATTTTGAATATTAGAAAGAGAAAAACCAAACTATGAAGAAACTAGGCGAAAAACAGAGTTTTTTGACCAAAATGATCAAATTTCCTCCTATGCGCCATGTTGATTTCCCTATGTGTAGCACCTATTTGCAACTGATTTTGGAGGCCTTCCCATGCACCAAATTTGCTCCAAGTGGGCTTTTTGGAAAGTTCTGCCTGTATATTTCCAGAACAATTGGAATCTCTAAATTTTGCCTCCATTTGCTCCTCCAAAACTGATATTTCCCAACATTGCTTCCTGTGTGTCCAAAAAGGGTCAGAAATGTCATTTTTTAGGTGTTTTTGACCTTTTTCGAAGCTCAAAACCTGTCAAAATTTCTTGGCCATTTGTGGGAATTCATATTTTTCCATGACAAATTCAAAAATTCTAAGTTTTCCTCAAAAGGAGGTCCCTAACAAAAGCGCACACCAGGTGGCACGGCGCATTAGGCAGAAAAATCTATTTTTTAGGCAAAAAAATTCAAAATTGAAAAAAGTGTCACAAATTTCTTGAAATTTGGGTTGAGTTTCCTTCATTAAGTGTTGTGTTGGGCCAAGGAAGCCTTAGCCAAGATCTAGAGTCTATCTTGCTCTTTTCGCTTCCTCGATGCTTTCTTCAACTTGGCCTTCAAAACCCTGATTCTTGCTTTGCACACCTTGTTTCTCGCCAAGCAGTGGTAGGCCATGTGCCTCAACGTATTTTTCTCTCTGTTGGCCTTCTCTAGCATCTTTTCCAAATGCATATTTTCCCTCTCAAGCCAAGATTCATGATCAACATCAATTTCTTGTTCAAGTGGTGTCAGCTTGATTTTCCTCCTCTTGGCAGCTTGCCAGTTTTCTCGTATGTTTTGTAGCTCCATGAGGTCTTGTTTGTCGGTAATTTGCTTGTTTTCTTGTTCAAGGTATCAGTCTCTTTGACCTCCTGTTGTCCTAAATATCCTCTTTCCTCCCGAGGAACTAATGAAAATATCTAAGGTCCCTCTCCATAGGTTTTAATGATGTAGTAGTTGATGAGGAATGAAGGGATGAGGTGGGGACAAGAAGAGTATGAAAAGATTTTAAAAGATAAGATAAGTGAGGTGTATGGGGATGATGATTACTTGAAGGAGTGGATGTTTTGAGGTTTTAGGGAATGAGGGGAGTGAATAGGGTTTTAGAATGTACGATAAGGGTTTGATAGGGAAGTAGGAGTAGTGAAAGAGTAGGATGTGGGAGTAGGGTATAGGGCTAGGGCTTTTATGGTTTTGGGAATAAAGGAGTATGATGAGTGTGAATGGGAGAGGGGTAAGGGAAATGAGACTTGGGAAATGTAGTGGAGGGGAATGTAAAAATGATGCAGGGGAATAACAGCAAGAATGACAACTTTTGAAAACCCTAGACAGTTTTTTGTAGTGCAACTGAGCAGCAAACTAGATTTGATTTTGCACCTATGAAAACACCATCTAAGATGACCAAATCTCTTGCAATTTCACTTACGAATGTTTACTTACTTGTAGAGAGGTTGTTTGCAAATTTTGAGGCTTGGAAATGAAATGAGTTTTTGAGCTTAGTTGAAAGGTACGTCGCACCAATGCGTTGTGCCTTTTTGCAGACCAGTTATGACGGCCTTCTCGGTGTCCAAACTCGGTGCACAATAGCTCGTTGTAAATATTATTGAGTATAATTTTCAACCCAACTTGAATTTTTAAATTTTGAGTTTATTTTCCCTGTCAAAAGTAAAATCTCCCAAGACTATTCAAAATATGCAAAATGAGGCTGCCTAAAGGCAGAGTGCTATTATAGTCAACCTGTGAAGGTCTTCATCAACCCCAAAATGAGCTCATGATAGCTCATTGGAAAGCTCTATGTGTCTAGTTATCATTTGACACATCAAGTAAGTCATTAGGACAACCAAGCTAGGAGAAATCGTGATGTTCCCAAGGTCACTTCAGAGGTGCATCAATTCTCCTGAGGCAACTATAGTTTTGACATTTCGCTAAAACCATGACATATGTGTAAAAAGTGAAGGAGGTTTTTTTTCCTTGGCTTATTTTGGACAAAAACCTCTCTCAGTGGTCCCAAATCCATCTTCTATTTATCAGAAACATCACTTAACTAAAACCTACCTCGATGTGTGGAACAGAGGATTTGTCAAAATGAAGGGAAATGAAGGGGATAAGGGGCTTCTAAATTCTTGAGAAAATTTTTGGAAGTAGGGAGGGATGTTAGGAAATAAGGGAAAGTGGAATTTAGAAGATTGAGTGAGGGGAAGGGGTCCAAAAGGTCTAAACACAGACCCAACCTAGAAAATTGTCAAATTGTAGCAAGAAACTAGGGTTCGTGGAAAAATGAGGAATTTGAGGGATATCAGTAATGAGAAGTGTTTAATAAGGTACATTAAGGATAGGGGAAGGTGTATGAACATCAGGATACAAGTTTTGTTGATGATTTTAACATCCAAGAGAAATTACGTTCAAAACCCTAGGAGAGGGAAATGAACCTTACCTAGGCACAACTAAAGCATGAACAAGGTGTAAAATGACCCGTTGGAACCTGAAATGATGATGAAAATCTTCTAAATGATGGTACACTCAGGTAAATGGTGACATGGACCGATATTTGGACAACTTTGAAAGGAGTGAAAACAAACCCTAGACCTAATACCTAGTGACCAAAGTTTACTTGAAGATGCTCTGAAATGACAAAATTTGACCTTGACACATTAAAATCATTTTGTAAGAGCATGTTTGATCACTAGTGGAAGGCTTCAAAGACTGACACCAACAGATGTCAGAGAATACACATATTGCATCGTAACATTGTAAATACATAATATACTAAATGAAAAATCTGGTTCTCATGGTTTTGGTTTTCTAGGGTAAATTATATTGATTAAATGAGTGCGTGTTATTGCATTTTTTCTGTTTTTATTAAGAATATATTTGTGGAAATTAACTTTTCAAGGTTAAACCAACATTTGGTATCAGCGTAGTTTAGCATTAAGGGGTCACCTTTGTGGTTGAGGGATTTTGTTGGAGCCTCCAAAAATCCTTTTGAATAGTTCAAGAGAAACCTTTCCACTTTCATGCTTTGCAAGTAAATTACCTTAGCTATGCACTATTAGTTATTAAATATCATAATACCATCATAGACCTTTCAACATATCATAGAGCTCTTGGGGATGATCCCTCATCTGTCTCCACATCACCATGAAAGGTGGGTGATTTAGCCTTTTTAAGTTCTCCATGAACTAGCCAACTCCCATAGGGATCTACTACCACTACTAGGGGTTCTTCTTGCTAGTGTTTCACTACTATCCCTACCCTTAATGCACTATTGTGTGTTTTTTTCATTGAGGTAGTCTCTTAGACCTCAGAATTCCCCCTACCCTCATGTTACTTATAAGGGTAACGACAAAGTAGGTGTTCCTTTTTGTAACCCTGATATTTCAAAGTCTTCCTCTTTGGTTTACTTTCTTCTGCATTATTGGTTGTTGGCTCATGTGTCTAGAGTTTACAAGGTTTATCCTTATTTTGTCATTGGTGAACACATTCATGGATGAGGTGTTCTTCTCCAAAACCATAACATTTCAATGGCATTTACTTCTTTCGAACTTTATTAGGTTCTTCCCTGATATTTTTATTATAACAACCTTCTATATCTCTAGCATTTGGTCCATGTTGCAACAACCCTTGCATGTATGATAGGTTTTGTAGCAGTGTCGTATTTAGCATTGTCTACACTTCCTATTCTCTATTGAGTCTTTGGTTCTTTTTTTTTCATCTCCTCAACCCAATTTTCAAGCTTCTGATGGCAACCATTCCATTAGGGAAACCTTCTTTTGACCTTTTTCCAACCGATTCTTCTTCTTACTCATGATGGATTTGGTCCATATTGTGTTGCATCATTCTTTTATTTTTCTATGAATTGTGTCTTCTTATGTGATGTCACACACACACAACTGCTATTTTAATCAATCATAAACATATTAATTGATTACCTTGTCATTCCAACACTAAGCATGTTGATCTAATGCTGTTGACACATCTAAAACCCATTTCAACTATATATAGAATAAAAATACATGTAAGCATTTTATCAAGGTTAGTCACCATGGCATTTGTAAGTTTAAAGTCAACATATATAACAATTTAATTATCAAAATAAATTTTATTCTTGGTGCATGAGCCTCATTAAGTCCAATTTTGAACCTATGTTTTGATACCACTTTGTATCCACCTCCCTTCCACCCACTTAATGTTTCTTGGGCCAAGGAAGGTGTTACTTGTTTGACCCAATCTCCAAGGTTTGTTATGAAGATGGGGGGTTTCCAAAAACCTCATATTTAAAAGTATGTGTATTTTAATTATGTTACCATTATTGTGATGAGTTCATTGAGAGCTTTCCAACAATATAACATTTATCTCAATATGATTCCCAAGTCAAACTTATCTCTGTCAAAATTTTGGCCTCTTAAAAGAGGCCATGTTATTACATTACCCACATGGCCTACATCAAGTTCATGAACTTATCATGTCATTACAGTGGGGTCAATGGTCCTTACTGTTACACAATATTTTGTCACTATCCTTATACTCCTCATTCATTTATCCTAGAGGACCTCTATAGTGAACCCTTCATGCTTTCCCATTATGAAGAAAGTCCCATTGTGTCCCTCTTCATGAGAAGAACAATTCCAATTTGCATAATTTTCCCAAAATCTTGTATTTTTCCCAGTTTACAAGACCGATGCTAATGACCCGTGTCCTGCCGATATGCAGGGATTACAACTGTCCCTAGCATCGATCGGATCGACTGAGCCTTTTCCCAGTCAGGCCGATCGTCTTTTGGAAATTTTTTAAATATGGAGCCAAAGCTTCCATTTCTAGAAGCTTCGTAACGAAACTATGGCAAATGGTTAGGCTGGATGGAGCCAAGGAGGTCAGATTGGGATCCTTTCCCCTATTAGGATGGAACTATCTCAAGAGATAAGACCTTCTCCAATGAGAAGAGGAACCATCTCCCATCCATTCAAGCTATATAAACCTACACTTTTCCCAAGCACAAGCTAGTGTTGGTGTGTGTGTGCTAGTGCTAATTAAGTTTTGTTTGGAGTAACCAATGAGTTATCCATACTTTGTAGCTCTCTCGTTTGTGTTTAAAGGAGAATTGTAAGTTGGTTTGGTGTGAAACCTAAAGGGAAGAGCCTTGAGACTATCATTGTTGGAGCCATCCATGGAATGCTAGCAGAAGTGTGTGGGAAACCGGATTTGTTAGAGGAGAACAACAACATCAAGGCAATGGTTGTAATCTCTTCTTGATTTAATATATATGCAACTATCAATTGATTTCCTACATAATATGTCATCTCACATGTTTATGGCTTAATGTTTCTTGACTTGTTAAGTAGGTTGAATACAATTTGTCTATTATCACAGTTGTTGTTTCCTATTGTTTACTTGTTTCAGGTGCTCGAAGAAGGAAACGGGAGATAGATGGAGCAAGGAAGCAAGGTCATCACCAAACGGGATAAGCGTACTAAGAGGTAGGCCCTCATAAATGGGTCTAGCCTAAGGAAATATTCCATAGAATGTCTTGTTTGTGGCTAGACCTGCTCTCGGGCTAGAGGAATTGTTTGTGTCCACACTTAGAATTTTACGTCACCACAAATTGGTAACTCCACTGGGGAACCAATACTTATGTTTGAATTGATTTCCATTTCATGGTTTTGTGTGAACTTTTCTAGTATCACCATTTCCCTTTAGTTTTCTCTTCCTTGCCTACTTTACTTCTCAGAGTCTAAAATTTACAATGGCAAGTCTAGTTTTAACAATTGAATTTTTTTTATTTTTTTCCTTGAATCCTCGGCCAGTGCATTTATGTTTCTAACAGTCATGCCAATCAACGTGAGTTTCTCTAAACCAGTCGCGTCGAACTCCTTCTACCGCATGTTGTCATTTAGGCAGCCGCACCGATGCCTGCAGGTGAAGATTAGGGTTTACCCCATATCTTGACCAATGTGTCGTGCCCTCTTAATTTCTACCTCTTAGCTCATTTTTCTTGTGTTCTTCCTGATTGGAAAGCTTCATTAGCTTGGTTTGATGTGTTAAGTATGGCCCTGTGTGAAGTTCTTTTTTTTTTTCAATCCCTCGTTCAACGCTAGTCGTGTCGGTCGTGCCAATCGATGCTAGTTGTCAGTTAAGTAGTAGTGCCAGTCTCTGAGTTCAGAAAAAAATCAAAATTTCTCCCATTCCAATGCCAGTGTGTCCTAACCTTTAGACTCCCATCTTCATTGCTTCATTTTCAATTGAATGAGTGAAAGAGCCTCTTTTGTTCTCATGTTTTGATTGTCTCTTTTCTCTTTCCAAACATAGATTACACTGCTTGGTTTCTCAATTGAAGCATTTGGGTGTTTGGTTTGTGTGATTCAAGGAAGAAGTTGTTTTTAGTTTCATTTATCATGCTTTGGATTTGATTGATGCTTGTTTGCTTGGAATTGTGAAAATTTTCATTTAAAGTGTTTTATGTGAAAGATTCATTTTGCATTTTATGAAAGGAGAACATCAATCTAGTTTACTTAAGAGAAAAAATTGCATTAGTAGCGATATTGAGAAGCTAGAATTAAATCATCATAAGCATTGGAAATGAAATGAAACTTCTTACGTTGTTATAGGAAGATTAAGTGCATTTAGGAGATTTATTAGAGAAAGATTTCAGTCTTTGATTATTGCATTTATTTGGTGTTCCCTGTCTTTGAATTAATGTTAACTTTCATCGAAGACAAAGATCTTTTTTCTCATATAGCTACATATAGGATTTTTCAGATGACAACGGTAGGGCCTTGAAATTGAAACCTAATTCAAGAACCGTTAAAATTTATTGAATTAGCCTAAGGAAGCATTGAAACTTAATGCTCACATTTAGTGGTTAGGATAGAGATGTGTTCCGGCATCTTTAAACCTAGCAGATGTCGTTAGATTCGACATTAGACAGCACTAGTAAAGATTTGTGCTCCCCATACTGTCGTGTATATAAAAGGAGACCCCACTAGGTTACAATCCTTTATCCATCGAAATCCAAGTCTATTGCCTTGTAAACATGCTACACCGAACAGAGCATCAAGGAGATTGCCTGCCTGTACTTCTCGGTTCCCCGGGAGGTATTCTGCAGTTCACAGTTACTTGGTACTCCTTTATGCCTAGAGTACCCTGAGTAGTCATTTTTTATCTTTACTAGCTCTTTAAATTTGAAAATATCATCGAGCACTTTTCCTTTCGAGCTCATTAATTCCAAAAGCGACTAGAGTCAACTTTCATCCTTTTCTTGACTCTTAAAATATGAAAATGGAAAGTTTTATTTCAATGTCTTAAAATTAACTACCCATGAAATATTCCTAGTTAAAGTTACCTTCCTTAGCGTTTCTTTAAAAGTCAATTCCAATGGCAACATTCCCAGAGTCTACCAGTCAAGGGTTCCCCTCACATGGGAATCCTGGTCCTTTTCCTTCTTTTGGAAATGTTGGTGCTCCTTATATGGCAATGTTGTCCCTCCTTAGGTTAACCATTGGTATACCTGTCTGGATATTTTCGACCATGGTGATCCCGAGTGTCCCAACTCCTCCCCCACCATCTCCTTCATTTGAATCACATCACCTTGATTCTAAGGTTGGCCTCTCCCCTTCTTCCCCTATTTCTTCTTCTTCTACTTCACCTGGTGAAAGTTTGAAATCCAATAACCAGGAGGCTAAGAAGAAGAAGAAATCAGATAAGCGAGAGGCCAACTGTGCGACTGTTACTCCAAATGCACTTCTTGTCAACAAGCCTTCTGATCCTCCATGGAAGGTCAGATTCCCTTGCAAGATGTGTAAGGGTGACCATCTCCTTCAAGACTGTCTTAGCATTCCCATAGTCTTAGAGATATGGTCTCAAGACCCGAACTGATCATCCTCGTCAACCTCTAGAGATCATGTCGATGCTACGCCTTCAGCTAATGATGGTAAGAAGAAGGGAAAAATTAGATTCCCCTATAGGTTATGTGAATGGAATCATCTTCTTCACCTTCTTCCTCTTGTGAATAAATCTTCCAAATTTTTGGAAAACATTATAGCTCCTCAACCCCGACTTCCTGTTGGTTATCAGAGGCTTTCTTCTGACCCTCTCCCAGTTGGTAAAGAGATTTAATTGAAGTCATCTCTTGCCGATCCTACTCTTCTTGAGCGTGACTCTCATGTGTCTATTCCCAATGAACCATTGGTTAGAAAGAGTGTCGACTTGGCTCTTCCTTCACTTGTTCACTCTGTTCCCGAAGAGAGTGGTGATCATACTACTCATGTTCTTCTCATCTCCTCAGGTTCTCATGAATTAAAGAGTGACCCTCCCATCTCAGTTGTTCAAGAGAGTCTTTCTTCTATTCATGTAGAGCATGGGGGCAATCATATGATACCCCAACAAAGTAGTTATTTCATATCTTTTGATTGGAGTCAATTGACTACTTTCTACCTTCCATCTTATGTGCCTTTCCAGATCACAATACACGCCTATAATATGGTAGTACATGGCACTATACTAGATGAAGGCGCATCTGTCAGCATCATGTCTTCTACTACTTGGAAAGCTTTGGGCTCCCCACAACTTGTGCCTATCACTCAGAATCTACTCGCTTTCAATAGAGGAATCAATCAACCCTTGGGGGGTCCTTCCGAAGTTCTGTATTACTTTGAGAGGAAAGACTGTCAATATAGAAGTGATGGTAGTCCAAGGTCCCTTAGATTTCAATATTCTCCTTGGACGTGACTATGTTTATGTCATGGGAGCTCTTCTTTCTTCGCTTTTCTGTGTGGTTTGTTTTCCGCACGAAGGGAGAATTTTGACTATTGATCAATTGTCGTTCATGGTCACCAAGTGCCTCCTTTGCAACCATCGTCCCCTATCAACTCTTATTTACAAGAAGTACTTTCCCTACCATAGGTCAATTATGTGGCTACCCATTCTGTCTCCACCTCTACTGATGATCACATAGATGGTATAGTACATTATGTACTGGGGGCATTTGTTTCTAGGAAAACTAGTGTCTTTTCGATCGACTAGCCCTCTAGGTTTGGTAGCTACCCTATAAACAATAGTTCAAAGAAAATCGTGATTTCTTCTATGTATAATAGATAAGATAAAGACAAAGGAACCAACCTAGATCTTCCGCTTAACTCCTTGCTTGATCTCTCTCCCCCTTGACAGAGCTTGCAAATACTCTCGGTACTTATGTCGCTTGTAGAGTACCTATATAAACACAGTAACAAATAACCATCAAATCTTCTTGATCTATTATATCATAAGCATTACAGAATCAAAAATATAATGAACATACAATGGCATTCATAAATAATAACATTCACAATTGCACAGTTATGTGGAAGAAAACTTGAAGAACTTTATTAAATAGAAGGGAGAATTACAACCCAATTGTCTGATCCAACATCATCCTCCCAGCATCAAAGCCCTCTTCACCTCATGAAATAGCAAGATCACACCAACAATACAATGCTCATTCTCAAATACAAACTATCAACACTTCCTTGCAAATTATAAAATTCCAACCTTTAGATCTCTCAGTTGAGGGATCCATTTATAGATGTGTGCAAGGGTGTGAGTCATCTTTGGGTTTTTGATTAGTGTCTTTCCACTTGTTGCATTTGGTTCCATTTGGAGATTTCTTGGATCTCTTACTCATCCCTAGGCGAATTCAGAGAGGCAAGTGTCATAGGAGAAGTTTCTAGAAGATTCCATGAGCATCCACTTAGCAAATTGTCTTGGACATTTGTCCATCCTCGCTCATCGCACCCTACAGAAGGCCTCATTAATATGCATCACACCTGGCTAGTGTAGAAGTTAGTATGCATTGCACCCTGATAGTGGAGTAGTTAGTATGGTCCAGTTTAGGCCAATTCTGGATGGTTTTTCAGGTGGAAATTTTGGGGAATGATGTAATCAGTTGACCATGTTCTTTTAGGTTTGAAACAACACTTTTAGGAGTTGAAGAGCCCTAGTTTATCAACATATAATATTAGGGTTGAAGTGCCCAAATATGTCTATAACAGTTGCCCCCTAAAGCATGAAGTCGTAAATATTGTGTTAAAATTTCTGTTTTCCCACCCCAGTTTTTAGTTTCTCCTTATTTCTCCCATGTAGTTAAATGCCCTTTCCCATAACCATACATTCCACAATGCTGAAAAAATATATTTGTTGAAAACACAAATTCTGAAAAATTTACAGAATGCTGGAAATTGCAGAAATAAAAATCAGCAATAATAAACAACCATTAAAACACATTAAAACACTAATATTTTTGGTCAACGTGACCCTGGAAAAACCCCCTACAACTCTTGGGGAAAACCAATTTGAGAGCTCTTCTTTATTTCTGAAAAAAACCTTTTTACAGCAAGAAAATTTTAGCAAAAATTACAGCAAAATAATTTTTCCAGCAAGCAAACTTATCTGTTTTCAGCCCAACAGACCACCTGGAAACTTTGCTGTACGCACGGTACGGACCGTACGGATGTACGGACCGTACGGACTGTATGGACGGTCGTACGTACTGTACGGACAGACTTCGACTTTTGTGCCGAAAATCAGTTCCTCGATATTCGTGCCCAAAAATCAGTTTTTCTCAGTTTTCAGCAAAAAATCAGCTTTTTCTGCTTGTTCTTGTTGTTGTTCTGCTTGTCTTTCTGTTGTTCTGATTTTGCTGAAGAGATGCCTGGTATGTGTGCCAAACTTCTGCCTCTTTCTCCTTCTTGTCCTGAAATCTCCCTTACTCTCTTGCTCTCCTTCTCCCAATCTGCTCATGAAAGAATGAATGATCTTTTCCTCCTTTTCCTCCTTTAACCCAACCCTAAATGACTTTTGGGTGATCCTTAAATCCAATGGCTAAGATAGATTTAGATCAATCTCTGAGATTAAATGCACATTTAAATCTCACTTTCTATTTTTTAATTCACCCACTTTAATAAAGACCCACTTAGTCATTTATTTCCAAAGTCACTTTTCTTTTCTAATTTTTCATTGACTTTATAAAAGTCACTTTAAAATTAGACTTAGTAACTTTATCACTTAAAGTCACTTTTAAATTAGATTTTAACTTTATAAAAACTATAAAGTCACTTTAGGAGAAAAATTAAAATATTTTAGACACTTTTCCCTAGGCCAAAGATCAAAGCCTACGGGAACCACCTGTCCTCCGGTACCAAATTTCAACACTCCCTCTTACCGAGGAAGGTGTTCCTCACCACACCCATCTTGTCTCTGAAGTAAACATGCTTGCCCCGTGGTAAGGCTTTGGTAAGAATGTCTGCTACCTCCTCATCAGTGGAAATATACTCAAGCTTCACAGCTCCCTTCTGAACATAGTCTCTGATGAAATGATATCTGATCCCGATATGCTTTGACCTGTCATGAAATACTGGATTCTCCGTGAGTTTAATGCAACTCTGATTATCACAGTAAATCACTGAAGGTCTCAACGACTGAACAAATAAGCCAAACAACATCTTGCGAAGCCAGATGGCCTCACAACTAGCTAGACTAGCTGCCATATACTCTGCTTCTGCTGAACTCAGTGCTACTGACTGCTGCTTCTGGCTTAACCATGACACTACTGCTAAACCCAACCCAAAACAGCACCTTGAAGTGCTCTTCCTATCAAAAGCACAAACTGCCCAATCAGAATCAGTGTATCCTACCAATCTCACTCCATCTCCCTGCTTGTAGTCCAGACCATAATCCACTGTCCCCTACAAGTACCGCAAAATGTGTTTTGCAGCCACCCAGTGAACCTTCCTAGGCTCACACATAAACTGACTCATCGTGTTGACTGCAAAACAAATATCTAGTCTAGTGTTGACCAAATACATCAAGGAACCAATCAGCTGCCTGTATAATGTGGGATCCACCAACTCGGAATCCGAAGCATGAAGCTTCTTCCAGTTGGTGATCATCGGTGTCGACATGGGTCTACAATCCTCCATGTGGAATCTGCTAAGGATGTCCACAATACACTTCCTCTGCCCCAGGAAGAAATGCCCCTCCTCCTGCCACACCTCCAAAACCCAAAAAGTAATGCATCAAGCCAATGTCCTTCATCTCAAACTCCGTCGCAAGATCTCTCTTGCAGTGCTCTATGAGTCTCTCTGCACCTGTAATGACCAAGTCATCCACATACAGCACCAGAATGAGAGGCTCCTCACCTATCACAATAAAGTAAAGGTTCGGATCTGCCTCACTCTTTGTGAAACCCATCCTCTGCAAATAAGTATCTATCCTAGAGTACCAAGCTGTGGGAGCTTGCTTCAGGCCATAAAGGGCCTTCTTCAGTCTGCATACATGGGACTCCTTCCCATGCACCTCAAAGCCCTGTGGCTGCTCAATGTACACCTCCTCCTGTATGAAGCCATTGAGAAATGCGGTCTTCACATCCATCTGGTGAATCTTCCAACCCATCTATGCTGCTATCGATATAATGGAGCGAACCGAAGTATATCGAGCCATGGGAGCGAAGGTCTCCTCATAATCAACTCCCTCTACCTGGGAGAACCCTCTAGCCACAAACCTCGCTTTGAATTTCTCAATGCTGCCATCTGCAGCATGCCTTACCTTGTAAAGCCATCTGGAAGTAACCACGGACTTGCCTCAAGCCTCGGCACCACCTCCCAAACATCATTCTTCATGACAGAAGAATACTCCTCCTGCATGGCCTCTCTCCAGACCTGTTAGCTAGCTGCCTCCTCATAGCTAGAAGGCTCAGAGTCAAGGATGCTG